>JAULKQ010053491.1:12408-24496 GCA_032356285.1 Smithsoniella earleae | reverse complement strand
ACGATCTGGACGAGCTCGTCCCCGAGAATCGCAACAACCGGGGAATCGCAACGAGCGTCCCCTCTCTACGTGCTGCGGATCTGCGGCATGACCTTCTCGGCGAAGAGGCGCATCGAGTTCTCGGCTTCGGCATCCGTCATCCCGCCGTACTTCATGATCGTGAGCACGTCGACGTCGCAGTCGAGAATGCTGCGCTGCTGCCCGATCTTCTCGACGATCTGCTCCGGCGTTCCCCACGTGTTCACGCCGGCGTACATCTTCGCCATCTCGTCGAGGCCAATCGCGCTGATCATCTCGGCCGCGTTTGCGTAGAACTCGTAGCCCTTGCCGAAGTGCTTCCCACCGATCTCGTAGTGCTCCACCACGGTCGAGAAGTAGTTCTTGATGTAGGTCTGACCGAGGTCCTCGGCTTTCGCGGCGTCTTCGTCGCAGTAGACCAGCTGCCCGCACACCGGGGGCGGCGGCTCGGAGCCCTGCACTTCGCGCCACTTCTCCTGGTACGGGAGGAGCGCCGTGTCGCGGAAGATCTCCCACGGCTGCTGGGCGAGAACCATGAGACGCGCGCCGATCACTGCGGCCTGCACGGCCGACTCCGGTGAAACACCGATCGAGAACACTCGGTCCGCGAACGGTGCCGTCGGACGAGGCCGGAGCTCACAGCGCGGCTGGGTGTAGAACTCGCCGTCGGCCTCCATGAAGCCGGTGTTGAGAGCATTCAGAACGATCTCGGTTCCCTCGTCGAATCGGCCGCGGGCCTCCTCCATCGGGATGTCGAACGTGGCGTACTCCCGACGGGAGAGCCCCCGACCGAAACCCAGCAACGCGCGACCGCCCGATTGCTGGTCGAGGAGCGCCATCTTCGAGGCGATCCGGTACGGGTCGTTCCACGGCATGATCACGGCGCCCGTGCCGACCTTGATCCGTTCGGTCTTGCTCGCGACGCCCGCCAACCACTGAATGTTGTCCGGGCACATCGAGTAGTCGAAGTAGTGGTGCTCGGCCGCCCAGTACGAGTCGTAGCCCAACTCCTCGGCGAGAAGGGCCACCCTCATCTCGCCCTCCATCACGGCCCCATCGTCTTGTTCGCCGCGGTAATTCTGGAAGATGCCGAGTACGCCGATGTCCATCGTCTTCTTACTCCTTCGTGTGGGGCGGAGGATCCCGACCGCGCTTGACGCACGATACGGATCGGAGGGCGGCCGGCAAAGGTCGGAAAGAAAGCGTTGACATCGTAAATTTTACGACGTAAATAATCGGCATGCCCCGAGCAGCCCTCTCCAAGGTGGAGGTCGAGCAGTTCCGCGAATCGCTCTGCGACGTCGCAACGCGACTCTTCGCCGAGAAGGGGTACGACGGCGTCACCATGCGAGCACTGGCCGCAGCGCTCGGCTGCAGCCCGATGACGCCGTACCGATACTTCGAGAACAAGGACGAGATCTTCGCGGCCGTTCGCCGCGCCGGCTTCGACCGGTTTGCCGACGCACTCGACGAGGCACGAAGCGCGTCGGCAGACCACCTGGAACGCATGCGTACGCTCTGCCAGCGATACGTTCGCTTCGCTCTCGAGGAGCCGCACGCGTACCGCATCATGTTCGAACTCGACCCCCCAGGCGGGGCTGAAGCACCCAACATCGATGAGGCACGCGCGTGGTTCGTCCTGCGAGATTCCGTCGCCGACGCGATTCACCACGGCAAACTGTCGGGAGATCCCGACACCCTCGCCCACCTGTACTGGTCCAGCATCCACGGACTGGTGGCTCTCCACCTGGCTGGAAAACTGGTTCTTGGCCGCGACCTCGAGACTCTGGTCGAGGCCTTCATGGAGCGCGAGCTCCGGGGAGACGCACGATGACGACGCAAGCAACCGCGGTGGGATCGACGCCAGACGAGATGCTGGCAAGCCTTCTTCGACCGAACCCGAACGAGGCCGACTATGCGATCACCAACGTCGAGGGGGAGATCCCGCGCGAGCTGAACGGCACGCTCTATCGCAACGGGCCCAACCAGAAGATCGCGCCGAAGGTAGGCGCCGGGGCCATGCACCTGTTCGACGGCGACGCGCTCATCCATGCGATCCGATTCGAGGACGGGAAGGCCCATCATCTGAGCCGCTTCGCTCGAACGCCGGGCTTCGAGCTCGAAGAGAAGGAAGGGCGCTACTGTCTGGGCGGGATCAACGTCCCAGCCGAGGACCCTCCCGCCGAGGCGCCCGACCCGTATCAGCCCAACACGAACATCGTTCCCCACGGCGGCCGCCTCCTCGCGATGGTCGAGGTGGCCCCGCCCTTCCTGATGGATCCCGAGACCCTCGAATCCAAGGGCACCTGGGATTACGACGGCAGGATGCTCGGGATGTCGACGACCGCGCACCCCAAGATCGACGGCCGCACCGGGCAGATGCTGATCCACGGATACCAGCCCGTCGAGCCGTACGTGCAGCTCTACGTCGTCGAGCCCGACGGAAGTGTCTCGCTGGCGGAAGCGATCGAAGCGCCGTGGGCCTCGATGATGCACGACTTCGCGATCACCGAGAACTACGTGATCTTCCCTCTGGGCTCCATTCACTTCGACCTCGAGCCCATGCTCGATGGCCGCGGCTTCTCCGAGGCGATCCAGGCGCGCCCCGACCTGAACATGAAGTTCGGCGTACGCCGCCGCGAAGCCGGCAGCGCGACCACATGGATCGACGCGCCCTCCCCCGGCTACATGTTCCATCCGGGCAACGCCTACGAGAAGGACGGCAAGATCTTCATGGACGCGTGCACGTATGAGAACCCGCAGGGTCTGCTCGACGACATCCGCACGATTCGGAGCGGCGCGAGCGGCTCCGTCGGCGGCTTTGCCGCGAACCCGTACCTGTACGAGCTGAATCTCGAAGAGGGCACGTGCACGGAGACGAAGCTCTCCGACGGCGCCGCGGAGTTTCCCCGCCTCGACGATCGGCTCGTCGGATACGAGAACCAGTTCGGCTACGCCGGCACCGCAGAACCCGCATCCGGGGCCGAGTCCTTCTTCCGTCGCATCACCAAGTACGACCGGGTGAACCGCACGGCCGTCCATCGCGAGACCGTCCCCGGCCAGTGGGTGGGTGAGCCCGTATTCGTCCCGCGCACACCGGACGCGGCCGAAGACGACGGGTTCATCCTGAACCTCGTGTACGACGCGAACAGCGATCGCACGGCCGTCGACGTTCTGGATGCCCGCGCGATCGACAAGGACCCGCTGGCCCGCCTGTGGCTCCAAGAACGCGCGGCTCTGGGCTTCCACGGCAACTGGGCCCCGGCCACCTGAACCCGATGGCACCCGGGCCCGCCACGCGAATGGTCCTCGCGCTGGTGCTTCTGGGCGCCGCGCCCGCCGCCGCGGCCGGATCTGACCTTCGGACGATCGAGATCGCCGGTGTCTCGAAGTCCCTCGCCGGGCGCCGGGCGATCGGCCGTCGCCCCTCCTCGGCACTTCGGCCCGCGGGCAGACCCTTCCGGCTTGCGTCGCGGCCCCTTCGCACGGCGATCGACTCGCTCCTCGTCGTATTCCAAGGTCCGGATCCATACGTGGCCGGCATGTCGCGCGACGGAGACGCGATCGTCGGCAACCACCCGAGCGGCCACCCGGCGGGGATCGGTGAAGCCGTCCTCTGGACGGTCGCGGACGGCGAGATCGCTCTGACGCCCGCCCACGAGGACTCGTGGGCGCGAGCGATCTCGGCCGTCGGCTCGCAGATCTTGGGAGAGTGGGCCCTCGTCGAGGGAGCCGCCCGCCACTTCCTCTGGTCGCTCGAGGGAGGCTTCTCCTTCTTGATGGAAGCCGGGATGGACCTCGACGCGACGCCGATCGGAATGAGCGCCGACGGGCGCGTCTTCGTCGGGGCGGTCTACGACGACGAGCAGGTGCGCCACGCGTGGACCTGGAGCGAGGAGAACGGCTCGGCTCGACTCCCGAGTCCGTTCCCCGGCGGCGATTGCGTCGCGACAGACGTTTCGGACGACGGACAGGTCGTCGTGGGATCCTGCGGCACCCGATTCGTCGACCCGGCCACGCCCTCCGAACGAGCGGCCGTACGCTGGGACGTCGGATCACCACCGACGGTTCTTCAGATCTCCGGCCCACTGAGCCGGGTGTTTCTCGACCCCCCATGCCACGCGTCGGCGGTGACCGGGGACGGCAACGTCGTCGTCGGCGCGTGTGGCGGCGCCGCACGTCGATGGGGACGGACCGGTCCAGCCACTCTCGACGCGCCCATCGAAGGATGGACGGACGCGAGTGCCGTCTCACGGGACGGCCGCGTCGTCGTCGGCACCTGGACGCAGGAGCCGCAGACCGCCGGGATTCCGAGGAACGACCCGAACACCATGTCGGCCGTCGTCTGGCTGCCGTCCGGGGAGATGCGCGAGCTTTCAGACATGCTCGTCGACCTCGGGCTCACGACCGAACTCGCAGAATGGAAGCGGCTGAGCACCGCCCGCGCCGTATCCGACGATGGCCGGGTCATCGCGGGCACCGGAATCCTCGCCACACCGGAAGATCACGAGATCCGCGGAGTCTACCGGGCGGAACTACGGGCCCGCCGAACGCGATTGCCGGTCCGCTAGGGGAACCGATTGCGAGGCCCGGCTGGGGATGGGAGTAATCGACCTGGCTGGAAGGAGTCCTCTTGCATCTTGAGTTTTACGGCGCTGCAGAACAGGTCACCGGGTCGCTCCATCGGGTGCACGTCAACGGAGTAGACGTGCTGCTCGACTGCGGGCTCTTTCAGGGGAGGCGCGCGGAATCGAATCGGCTCAACCGAGAAGTTCCTCCGTGGGCCGCGAAGGCGCACTGCCTCGTTCTGAGCCACGCGCATCTCGACCATAGCGGGAACATCCCGTCTCTCGCGCGGCGCGGGTTCCCCGGCAACATCTATTGTACGCCACCGACGCGAGATCTCTGCAGCGTGATGCTGCGCGATGCCGCGATGCTCCAGGAGCAGGACGCGCGATATCTGAACAAGCGGGCACAACGCGAGGGCAGCTCGGAGCACGTCGATCCGCTGTACACGGTCGAAGACGCGCAGAAGGCCATGTCTCAAATGATCTCCGTTCCGAGCCATCGTCCGATGCCGATCGCTCCCGGCGTGACGTTGACGTTCCACAACGCCGGACATGTCCTCGGTTCCGCACTCGTCCAGCTCGACCTCGCGGAACGCGGGAAGAAGACTCGCCTCCTCTTCACCGGAGATCTCGGCCGAGAAGAGCTCCCACTTCTCAAGAACCCGGAGATCGTCCCCGACGTCGACATCCTGATCACCGAGAGCACCTACGGCGATCGGCTCCATCCCGACATCAGCGAGATCGACGACGAGCTCGCGAAGATCGTGAACGGAACGATCGAGCGCGGCGGTCGCGTCTACATCCCGACGTTCGCACTCGAGCGGGCGCAAGAAGTGCTCTTCGCGCTCGAGCGCCTCCACGAGGCGGGGCGACTTCCCGCGGTCCCGATCTACATCGACAGCCCCCTCGCGATCGCGGTGACCGAGATCTACAAGCTCCACCCCGAGGACCTGGCCGACGACGTACGGCAACGGATCCTCGACCGGAACGACCCGTTCTCGCCGCCGGATCTGCACTACGTCTCCGACGTCGCGGCCTCGAAACGGCTGCAGACGAGCGGGGAGCCGTGCATCGTGATCGCGGGCTCCGGGATGTGCGAAGGAGGCCGCATCGTTCACCACTTCGCCCGTGCGCTCGGCGACGAGAAAAGCACGGTCGTGATCGTCGGCTTCATGGCGCAGCACACCCTCGGGCGACGCCTCGTGGAGCGGCGCCCGAAGGTACGAGTCCTCGGGGTCGAGCGCGACGTGCACGTGGAGATCAAGGTACTGAACGGCCTCTCCGCCCACGCCGACCAGGCCGACATCGTGCACTTCGTACGCGAGACGGCACGAAAGGGACGCGTCGCGCGGACGGTTCTGGTGCACGGCGAAGATCCCGCACGAGATGCCCTCCATGCCAAGCTGAAGGAAGCGGGCCTTCCGGAGGTGATCCGTTCGCAGAAGGGCGCTCGTGTGGAATTGTAGGGGGCATGAACAAGATCCAGGCTCTGTTGGACAGCCCCGCCTATCTCCGCGCGGATGAAGACCCGAAGTTCTTGCATCGCGACGAGCTCCGCGGTGCGCGCCTGCAGCTCGAGTACCTGAAGCCCGAGCTCACGATGCAGGAGCTCGGCATCCACTCGACGATCGTGCTCTTCGGGGGGACGCGCATCGTGGAGCCGTCCTCGGCCGAGCAACGGTGCGAAGCCGCCCGCGCGCGCCTGCGCGCCTCCCCGGACGACGCGACAGCACAACGCGGCGTCGCCATCGCAGAATCCATCCTCGCGAAGAGCCGGTACTACGACGTGGCGCGCGAGTTCGCGCATCGGGTCGCGGCGTGGACCCGCGACACGGGACGCAAGGGCGAGTTCATCATCACGACCGGAGGGGGCCCCGGCATCATGGAAGCCGGGAACCGCGGCGCCCACGACGTCGGGATACCGTCGATCGGCCTCAACATCGCGCTGCCGATGGAGCAGCTTCCCAACCCCTACATCTCGCCCGAGCTCTGTTTTCTGTTCCGGTACTTCGCGCTCCGCAAGCTGCACTTCATCCAACGCGCGCGGGCGCTCGTCGCGTTCCCCGGCGGATACGGAACACTCGACGAGCTCTTCAACGCTCTCTGCCTCATCCAGACGGGCAAGATGAAGGCGATCCCGATCGTCCTGGTCGGACGCGAGTTCTGGCGCGGAGCGATCGACCCCGAGTTCCTCGCAGCCGAAGGCGTCATCGCGGCGAAAGACGTGGACCTGATTCACTACGCCGAAACCGCGGAAGAGATCGTGGAGTTCATTCGGCACTGGTACGAGACGGCGCGCCGACCGTAGGTGCACGCTGGCACGCTCGGTGCAGGGAAACGTGAGCATGACCGCCACAGATTCACAGCGCGACGTCGTGGAGTTCCTCGGCGCACCGGCGGCGTATCCTCATCGTCCAGAACGGGTCGAGCACCTCCAGACGCCCCTATCGCACGTGTTCGTCGCCGAGCCGTTTGCCTACAAACTGAAGAAGGCGGTCACGCTCTCGTTCGTCGATTTCGGAACCCGGGAGCAGCGCCGATCGACGTGCGAAGACGAAGTCGTGCTGAATCGCCGACTCTGCGAGCCGCTCTACCTGGGCGTCGTGCCGGTGTGCCGGGACGACCGCGGAACCCTGTCCCTCGACGGCGCCGGAGACGCCACGGAGCATCTCGTCTGGATGCGCGCGCTGCCGGCAGAGGGAATGCTCCCGACCGCGCTCGAGCAGGGGCGGATCTCGCCGGCCCTCATGCGTCGCTTCGCCCGCGAGCTCGTCCGCTTCCACGCGCTCGACGCGCCGAGCGAGCGCCCGCGCACGGTGGGAACGCCGGAATACCTGGAACGCAACTGGAACGACGTGCTCTCGAACTGCGCACCCTCCACAGGAGATCTCGTCTCTCGCCGAACGATCGCCCTGCTCGAACGCTTCGGCGCCTCGCACCTCGAGACGCACCGCTCCCTCTTCGGAGAACGCGTGACGAGTGGCCGTATTCGTGAGGGGCACGGTGACCTCCACGCGTCGAACCTCTGCCTGATCTCGGATCCTCTTCCCGCCCTCGAGAACGCGCCGAGTGTCTCCGCGGGGCTCTACGCCTTCGACTGCCTCGAGTTCTCGTCGAGCATGCGATGGCTCGACGTGGCGTCCGAGGTCGCGTTCCTCGCAATGGACCTCGAAGTCCGTGGCTACACGGACCTCGCCGACGCGTTCGTCGCGTCCTACGTCGAGGAATCCGGCGATCGCGGACTCCGGCGGGTACTGCCGTACTACGAGATCTTTCGCGCCTGCGTCCGCGCGATGGTGCACGCACAGACCGCACGGAATCCGGCTCTGTCGTCCGAGGTTCGCGATGCGGCGGGAGCGCACGCGCGCGAGTTCTTCCGTTTCGCCGAACGACGCATCTGGGAAACCCGCCCGCCGATGCTCGTCGCACTTGGCGGCCTCTCCGGTTCCGGAAAGACGGCCCTCGCGGCCGAAGTCGCACGGCGGACCGGCTTCGCGCACCTCTCCTCGGACGAGATTCGAAAAAGGGGCGCCGGCATCGACCCCATGGCTCCGGCGCGCCCCGAGGACAGCCAGGCCCTCTACGGCAAGGAAGCGCGCGAGCGGGTCTACCGCGAGATGGCGGACGAGGCCATCCGCACCCTTGGCAACGGCCGGAGTCTCATCGTCGACGCCACGTTCCACCGGGAGTGGCAGCGGCGAGCCCTGCACCGGGTCCGGGACGAAACCGGGGTCTCGTTCCACCTCTTCGAATGCGCCGCTCGACCGGAGGTCATCCGCGAGCGCCTCGAGCGACGAGCACGCGAATCGGTCGCAGCCGCACACCGAGCCCGGTCCGACGCCGACTGGGACGTCCACCGGTCCCAATCCGCGGAGGCCGAGCCCCCGGGGGATCGCGAACCGTCGACCGCGATCGACACCAGCGACCGCGCTCTGCCGGAGATCGCGGACGAGCTTCTCGACGCCCTCGCCTCGGAGACCCAGGCCTGGGAAGAGGGTCTCCGGGGGATTCCCACGCGCGTGAATGCGCCCCCGCGTCTCCTGGGGGATTCCGTGGCGTCTCCCTTGCAGGACGAGGACGCCGGAGACGGATTCCCAGTCCACACCGAGAAGCGCCGAAGGAGATCCCATGGCCGACACCATCGATGCCTATTCGATTCAGAACTGGCTCGAGTCCTGTCCACAGAGCTACCTCATGGACACCGAATACGGGCACGGACTCACCGAGAAGGAACCAGAGTTCCTGCTCGAGAACGAGGTCCTGCGCGAGGAGACCGTCAAGGCAACCGTTCAGCTCGTCGTGGGCGAGCGTTGCGCGCTGTCCGCGTCGTCCGGGCTGATCAATGCGGCACCCGACGAGGCGAGCCGCCGCTTCCTCGCGACACAGACGCTCGATGAAGCCAGGCACGTGGAGATCTTCACGCACCGCCTCTACGACCTGGGCGTCAAGAAGGCCGATCTCGAAGAGACGATCCAACGCTACGCGAACCCGAATCTCGTGCAGTTCGCCGAGATCTTGCTCGAGAAGATCGACAAGAAGGACTTCGTGTCGGGGGTCGTGGGCCAGAACATCGTTCTCGAAGGAATGGCGTTCAGCGTGTTCGAGATGATGCACGCGATGAACGAGTCCGTGAATCCGAAGTTCGCCCACACGCTGTCGGGGACGATCGCCGACGAACGCAGACATGTCGGCTTCGGAGAGAACCGCATCGGTTCGCTCATCCGACAGCACCCCGAGAAGCGCCCCGAAGTCGAGCAGATGCAGAAGGAGATGTCCTACTTCATGCTCGCCACCTTCGCCGACGCATTCCGGGACAACCGATCCGTCGACGAGATGGAAGCGGCCGGCATCGAACGCCCGCACTCCAACTACCAGGGCGCCGACCTCGGGGTGCTCGCTCCGGAAGAGATGGAGCAGGTGTTGGCGGACACCGTGTTGAAGGAGTTCAAAACCCGTCTCGGGCGAATTGGCATCGAATACCAAACTCCGATACGCCCCTGACCATCATGGGCACGGCACCGACCAGGGAAGTCCACGACCTCGAACACGAACGGTTCCTCGAGGAGGTCCACTCGTTCGAGTTCTGGTTCCAGTCCGTCGAGGGCTACCTCTCCGGCACGACCTACGGGCATCGTCCCGAGACGGAGGACGAGTCCCCCACGGATGCCGTGGACCGGCAACGCCTGATCACGGTCTTGTCGAACTACTGTATCGGGGAGACGGCGGCTCTCGAGGGTGCGAGCGGACTGATCGCGATCGCCCCGAACCAGCTCACGCAGATCTTCCTTTCGACGCAGGTGGCGGACGAAGGACGACACCTCGAGGTTCTGCTCCATCGCATGCGAGACCTCGGCGTCAAGTATCCGGCGCAGGAGGCCGACCGGCGGGCCAGTCGGGGACTGAAGCAGTTCCGCACCGAACTCCTGAAGCTCGTCGAGGGACGGGACTGGGAGGCCGCGATCTTCGCACAGAACGTCATCCTCGAATCCCTCGAGTTCGCCGTCTTTCGGGCCCACTCGGAGATCGCGGATCCCGTGACTCGCCAGATCCTGGACGGAATCATCAAGGACGAGCGCCGACACATCGGCTTCGGGGAGAACGAGCTCGGGCGGCGCCTTCACGGCGCGCCCCACATCCGCACCCGTCTCGCCCGCGTACGGCAAGAGCTCGACCACCTGATCCTCGACATGCTCGAGCAGTCGTCGCGCGAGATCGGCGCCGAACCGGGAAGACAAAACGAGTTGGCGCGCGCCTATCTGCAATCCGTCGAAAGGCTCGGATTCACTTGATGGTCGATCCTCTCGAGAGCCCCGATGGAAATGCGGGCGAGCGCCGCCGGTTCATCCTCGAAGACACCGGCTTCGACGAAGTCCCTCCGCGATACCGGAAGTTCTACCGCAAGTGGCGCGGCGCCGGGGATCGACTCGAACCGAACGAAGCCATCTGTCCCGTCTGCAAGGTCGTCATCCGTTCGAGCCGCGAACTCTGGCCCGGCGATCGCCTCTACTGCATGCCCTGCATGTCCAGGCTGGTCGTCGTTTCGTCCGACGACGGGACCCTGGAGGCACGTGTTTCATACTGAAGAGAGGGTCCCACGCGGGCTCACCCTCGCCGGACTCGGAGTTTGCCCTTGGGACACCTGAACGAAGTACGCATCCAGACCCAGCCGGTCGATCGCTTGCTGGAGTTGGTCGCCCCGAAGCGCCGGGCACAGCTGGTGGAGGCATTTGCCGAGGCGAAAGCCCGTTTCGCCGGCCGCACCGTCATGAACGTCAACTCCACCGCGACGGGCGGAGGTGTCGCCGAGATGCTCCCGAACCTGCTCGGCTACCTGCGCGAGTCCGGCATCGACGCTCAGTGGACGGTGATCCAAGGGAACCCCTCGTTCTTCTCGCTCACAAAGCGCATTCACAACTGCATCCACGGAGCCCCCGGAGACGGTGGAGAACTCGGCGCCGAGGAACACGAAGTCTACCGCCGGGTCATGCGCCGGAACGCGGCCGAGCTTCTGGCGCTCGTCAGCGCCGGCGACTTCGTGGTGCTGCACGACCCACAGACCGCGGGCCTCATCGATCCGCTGAAGCAGGCGGGTGCACGGGTCGTATGGCGCTCCCACATCGGCACGGACGAGCCCAACGAATGGTCGGAACGCGCGTGGACGTTCCTCGCACCCTACGTGCAGAACGCCGACGCTTACGTATTCAGCCGTTCGGCCTACGCGCCTTCGTGGCTCGATCGAGACCGCCTGCACATCATCCCGCCCTCGATCGATCCGTTCGCACCCAAGAACGCAGAAATCTCAGCGGCCGAGGTTCACGACATCTTGAGCTTCAGCGGCCTCATCGATTCCGAAATCGCGTCCCCACCGCCTTTCCGCCGTTCCGACGGCACGACCGGGCGCATCGACCGCCACGCAGACGTACTTCAGACGGGACCACCGCCGCATCCCGACACGCCGCTGGTCGTACAGATCTCACGCTGGGACCGACTGAAGGACATGCCAGGCGTGATGCGGGCCTTCGCCGACCACGTGGCACCCCGCACGGAGGCACACCTCCTCTTGGCCGGACCGAACGTCAGCGGCGTCACGGACGACCCCGAGGGCGCTCAGGTTCTGACCGAGTGCATCCGCGACTGGCGAAGCCTACCGCACGCGCTGCGCACCCGCGTGCACCTCGCCTGTCTCCCGACCGCCGACGTCGACGAGAACGCAGTCATCGTGAACGCGATTCAGCGACACGCGGCCGTCGTCACACAGAAGAGCCTGCGCGAGGGTTTCGGGCTTACTGTGGCCGAGGCGCTCTGGAAAGAACGCCCGATGGTGGCAAGCCGCGTCGGCGGCATCGCCGATCAGATCGAGCACGAAGAGAGCGGGCTTCTCGTCGACGATCCGCACGACCTCGCCGCGTTCGGCGCCGCCGTGCGTACCCTGCTCACCGAACCGGACGAAGCTCGTCAGCTAGGACGCGGTGGCCGGGCGCGCGTTCGAGACCGGTTCCTCA
>JAULKQ010053491.1:0-12398 GCA_032356285.1 Smithsoniella earleae | reverse complement strand
CGCCACCTGCTCCAGTTCGCCCGCCTCACGACGGCCCTCGACTGAACCGCTCGTACGCCCGCCGAGTCTCGCGGAGTTCGCGAGCACGAGGAGGCTGCTACCGATCATCGCCGTCGCGGCGATCAGCGGATCGAGACGTCCCGCCGCCGCCAACCCGACGGCCGCGGAGTTGTAGACGACGGCCCAGAACAGGTTCTGCCGCAGGATTCGACGCGCCCGCCGCCCGTGCGCGAGCAGCCACGGGACGGCCGCTGCTCCTCCTCGGAGCACCACGACATCCGCCGACAATCGAGCCAGGTCCGTCGCGTTCGCGACCGCGACGCCGACGTCGGCGGCCGCTAGAGCCGGTGCATCGTTCACACCGTCGCCGACCATCGCGATCCGATCCGGGAAATCTCTGCGAAGCTCCTCGACGTAGGCGAGCTTCTGCTCCGGCCCGAGCCCCGACCGAACCTCGGCGGGAGCGAAAGGACGCGAGACGGCTTCGGAGGGCATCCTGTCGCCCGTCACCAGGCCGACGGACACACCGTCGTTGCGAAGCCGCTGCACCGTGTGCTCGACACCGTCCACCAACGCTTCTCCCAGGCGAAGGGTGGCCTCGTCCCCTTCGGCCGTGGCGATGGTCACCCGGTCGGGACCGCCGCGCGGCAACCCCAACTCCCGGAAAAGCGGACCGGTGCCGACACCCACCAAAACACCGTCCACCAGGCCCGAGGCCCCTCGTCCCGGCCACAGTCGAACGGCACGCGCGATGGACCGAGGCACGCCGCGTCGGTCGGCCTCGGCCACGATCGCTCGGGCGATCGGATGTGCGATCCCGTCTTCCACTGCGGCCGCTCGGGCGAGAAGCTCGTCCGGTCCCAAGCGCCCCGATCGGACTTCGATCGCGGCGATCCCCGGTACGGCCTCGGTCAACGTGCCCGTCTTGTCGAAGAGCACCCGCCGGACCTCCGCGACCCGCTCCAGGATGGCCGCCGAACGCACGACGATTCCACGGTCGGTCGCCGTAGAGAGCGCCCGACAGATCGCGACCGGCGTCGCCAGAACGAGACCGCAGGGGCACGCCACGACGAGCACCGCGACGAACGCGAGAACGCCCCGATCCGCGCCCAGGGTGAGCCCCCAGTAGCCCCCCGCAGCGACCGCCACCGCGATGACGAGCGGCACCACGAGTCCCGCCGCTCGATCGACCGACCGCTCGAGCTCGGACGGCATCGTCCGCGCTTCCTCCAACAGAGTCTCGATTCGGGCCTGGGCGCTTTCGGCCGCCGTTCGCTCCACGCGGACGCGCAATCGGCCGTCGATGCTCACGGTGCCGCCCGCGACGTGATCGCCAACGCCCTTCCACTGCGGGCTCGCCTCGCCGGTGAGCATACTCTCGTCGACGTCCGCCTCGCCGTCCAGGATGATCCCATCCGCCGGGAACGCATGCCCCGGACCGACCTCGACCACATCTCCCGGACAGAGCTCGGCCGGGTCGACCTGCTCGAAGTCCCCACCCTCGACGCGACGAGCGACCTGGGGACCCACCGACGACTCACGCCGAATCGCTTCCGTCGCCCGTGCCTTTGCCGTCGCCTCCACAAAGCGCCCGCCGGTCACCAGCACCAGCAGCATCACCGTCGTGTCGAAGTAGCTCTCGGGGCGACCGAGAATCAGATTGGTGACCGAGAGTGCGAAGGCCGCCGCGACGGCCAGTACGATCAACAGATCCGCAGACGAGCGACCTCGAGCGAGCCCCCTCCGCGCGCTGGCAACGAGAGGCCCGCCCAGCAACAGCAGCACCGGAACAGTCAGTCCGCCCGCGAGCCAGCGAAACACGACGAACATCGCGCCCTCTCCGCTCTCGCCGTACACGTACGACGCGTAGGTCGGGAGCGTGAGCATCATGACGTTCATCGCGAAGAACGCAGCGAGCCCGAGTCGGATGAGCAGAGCCGCGGCGACGGAGGGATCGCCGCGCGCACGCGTCACGGTGGCGGCGAGGACGCACCCGCCACAACAGTAGCGACCGGCCACTCCCCCGATTTCGGCGTCGATGGCCCGTCGCCCCAAGCGAAGACCGCAATGGGAGCAGTCGAGCTCGTCGACGGCCGTCATCCACCCTCTACGAGATTCGTCACGAGATAGATGACGCCAAAGACGAAGAACGAAACCCACAGGAGGGAGATCCACCACGGAACGGGATTCGCCTCGTAGTGATTGTACCGTGACTCCTCGAGCTCGGTGTCGGGTCGCGACGCCTCGGCTGCGCTCTTCGAGCGGGGAGCGAGAATGGGATCACTCATTGCCGATGTCCTGGTTGAGCTCGAGCATCCGGTACTTCGGACCCTCGATGTCGCGGAGGCGCCCGGAGAAGGCCGCCCACAGGGTCAGGAAGAGGAGCGGCAGCATCCCGAGGAGATACGTCATGACCGACGCCGGCCCGAAGCCGGCGACGTCGTCCTCGGCGATCGTCATCGCGAAGTCGGTCATCTTGAAGATGAACGCCAGCCCCGCAACGAAGACCACGAGAACGGTAACGACCGAGACGATCGCGAGCTTCGCGTCGACCTTCATTTGACCTCCCAGCTTCCAAGCCATTGGACGTAGGCGACGAGCGCGAGTGCTTCGCGCAGAGGTCGCTGATCGTCGTCGAAATACCAGACGTACCCCGGCATGATGGAATACGGTGCGACGCTTCGCGGGTCGTACAAGTGCGCCATCTGCCAATCGTTCGAGTGTTTGCCCGCCTCGCGAATCAGGTCGGGACCGATGCGCCGCGTTCCGAACAGATGCGGGAGATTCATCTCGTTCTGATACTCCTCGGCCGTCGATACCGAGCCGAAGCGAATGTCCTCGTTCGAAACCGGACGCACGAACTGCGAGTGACAGTGCCAGCACGCTTCTGCGATGTAGAGATCACGACCCAGGTCGAGCGCCGCCGCAAACGACTCCGGACCTACCGTACCGAAGTCGCGCTTGAACTCGACAGGGTAGTCGAGCGCGAGTTGCTCGAAGTCCGGTGTGGGCTCTTTCGCAATCTCCTCGAGCGTCTCGATTCGCACGTCTCGCAACGTGATGATCGGCATCACGCCCTGCAGGAAGAAGCCGAGGAGGAACGTCAGGACCCCGGCGATCAGAAAACTCGCTCCGAATCTCTCCATCAGGCCGCCTCTCCTACCGCCGCGAACTCCGGGTTCTCGACCGGCCCGCGCGCCGTCGCCCAGAGCTCCCAGAGGAACAGCGCCTGGCCCGTGATGATCACGAGGCCCGCGAAGCTTCGCGTCCACCAGAACGGTGCCGAGGCTTCGAGAGACTCGGCCCACGGCGCCAGATTCGCCCAGAGGAAACCCTGCACGAGACCGGCGGCGGTCAGGTCGATCACCATCAGCGCGAGACCGGAGAACGTGAGCCAGTAGTGCGCCGTCAGAAGTCGCGGATGCACCCACGGCCGACCGACCGCTCGCGGCCACAACTCGACGAACATGCCGAAGATCCAGAAGCCGAACACGCCGAACATCACCATGTGAGCGTGGCCGACGACCCAGTCCGTGAAGTGAATGATCGCCTGGAAGGTGAGCGTCACCTGGAACGCGCACTGGAGGCACGTGAGGCCGTACATCACCATCCCCGTGTAGAACCACCGTACCGCGAGGTTTCCGCGAATCGCGTCACCTCGCCCGTGCAGCGTGCCGAAGAAGTTCACCAACACCGTGAGCACGACGGCTTCGATCGCGATCGTCGCGACGACCGCGCCATACTGCGCATACATGGGAATCGGACTGAACAAGAAGTGGTGCACGCCCTGCATGGGATAGAAGAACGCGATTCCCCAGAAGCCGATCAACGAGAGCGCATGGCTCCAGATTGGCTTCCGCAAAAGCAGCGGCACGAAAAAATACATCAGGCCCCAGCCGATCGGCGTGACGAAGAGCCCGACCAGATCATGAATGAAGAGACCCGTGATGGCCGCACCCGCGGTTCCCGGCACCCAGAACTGCGGCAGGTAGTTGCCCATGAAGTAGACGAGGCCCGTCCAACCAAACGCGGCGAGGAAGTACCAAAGGCTCACGTAGAGGCCGGTTTCGGCGCTCTTGAAGATCGGCACCGAGAGGTTCACGACGAGAAGTACGAGGCCCACGAGGATCAGGGGATCGACGAAGATCGGGGTCTCGCCCCACTCGATCGCCTGACCGTAGCCCGCCAACTGCCCGAGGATCGTGAGCGCCATGAAGAGCTGCCACGCCCAAAAGATGAACCAGCCCAGAGCATCGTTGAAGATCGGCTGGCGCGTGAGCCGTGGGATCGCAAAGAGCATCCCTGCGATGAACGCGTTCGCGATGAACCCGTACGCCGCCATGTTCGTATGGACCATCCGCACGCGTCCGGGCGACAACAACTCGACGCCTTCGAACGGGTAGAGATTGTGGAACTGGAACGAATAGGCGAGTCCTCCGATGATCGAGATCGCGAGAAACACCGCGCTGGCGCCCAGGTGCCAGCGGACGAGGTCGAGATTGACCAATCGGCCGCCGGGCGCGGCCGTAGCGACGGTCGAACTCATGGCGTGGGATCCTCCTGGTTGCGAAGCGAAAGAATGAACGAGACGAGATGCCAGGCATCGCCTTCGCGAATCGCCTCTCCGTCCGGCTCGGCGAACACGTCGGCGTAGGACGGCATCGCCGTGCCGTTCAGCCCCGTCATGAACGTGCGATACACGTCTACCGGCGCGGCGCCGCCCTTCAGCGCGCCACGGGTGAAGTTGAAGGGCACCTGGGGATTCCCCCAGCTATCCGGAACGAGGGTCTTCGCGGACGGTCCGTCGCCCTGACCGCCGGCACCGTGACAACGCCCACAGTCCAGCATCTCGTACAGCTGCGCCCCGCGCGCGACCGACTCGTTCGAGCCGAGGAACTCGGGGGCGGCCGGCAAGAAGACCGGTGCGCCCGCTCCGCGCTCCTCCCACTTCGGGAAGAACGTCTTCAAGTAGGCGACGACCGCTTTCCTCTCGACTTCCGGTACGAGCCGGAAGTTCGGCATCGCCGTCCGATTGATGCCGTGGGTGACGATGCGCAGCAGATCTTCGTCGGTCGGGAGCGTTCCGTTGGGCGTCGAGCGAAACTTGAAGATCCCCGACGTGAAGTCGCGCGGCTTCACGATCAACATGGGCGCGCCAGGACCGTCGCCCTTCCCGTCTACCCCGTGACAACCAACGCAGTACGTGTCGTAGACCTCGAGACCGAGCGCGAGCGTCTCCTCATGGCTCTGCGCGCGCACGACGGAAGCCGACGAGAGAACGATCATCGCACCAAGGGCCAGCGCGAGACGAAACCGTGCGCTCACGCCGGCACCGCCGGCCGATAGGGTACGAATCGGCCGAGCGGCTGAAGCGCCCCCAGCGTGATTCCGTAGAGCATGTGGGTGAAGGCGGCGACCCACGCCGGCATGAGCTCGAGGACGAAGGCCTGTCCGTAAAGTGAAGTCTCCAACCATTCGATCACCACGTAGAAGTTGACGACCCACATCAGCAGGCCGTAGACCGCGCCGAGCCCGATCGAGACGACCGCGCGCTCGGGCGTGTACAAGCTGACCAAGACGTGGAAGACGGCGCCGGCGACCGCCCCCACGGAGAAATGCACGACGGCCACGAGCATGAAGAAGTTCAGATCGTGTGTGACGAGAGCCTCCTTGCCGAGAAACACCGTCCCGTACACACGCAAGAACAACAGTGGATCCTGCTCGATCACGATCGAACCGACGACGTTCGCCAGGAAGCTGACGAGGCTTCCGAGTACGCCGAGCATGAGCCCCGCGACGACGTAGTACGTCAGGTAGAAGCCTTCGGGTGGCCACGGGTCGGCCGCCTTCGGGCCCTCGATCTCTTCCAAACGGGACTCGAGTCGCGCGATCGCATCGCGATGCTTCGCAATCTCGGCGTGGAGCTCCTCTCGCGCCTGCACCATGGCGATCTCCAGACTGGCAAGCGACATGCCACCCGCCCGGTGGTGCAATCACGGAGGTTCCCGTGTTTCACGTTCTCACGCGCGGGAAATCGAGAGACTCGATTCGCAGGTTCGCGAAGTGCAGATCGGCACCCAGCAGCGAATCCGGGGCGGAATCGTTTTGGCCCCGGGCGTGCATGAATGGTCGCCCCCATGGATTCAGAGTCCAAGAAGCCATCCGAGCCGACGTTCGCTCCGTTCCCGACGGAGGGGATCTGGACCGCGATCGGCCTGAGCCGCGCCGCCTTCTTCGTCATCTTTCTCGGCGCGAGCGCGCTGTACGTCTTTTGGGGCGGCCCGCTCTGGAGCCATCTCGGCGAAGAGGACTTTCAGCGAATCGTCGTGAGCTACACGGTCATTCCGGTCGCCGTGGGCTTCGTGCTCTTCCGAAGCGGCACCCTCAGCCTCGGCACTTTCCTTGCGGCAACTGGCGTGATCGCCGCCTTGAAACTGCTCCTGACCGCCGTACTCGCGCTCCTCTTCGACCTCTAGTGGGCGTGTCCCGCAGCTGGCAGGAGCGGGCGTGCGATGAGGAGTGCGCCGTACAGAAGTAGCGCGACGGCCACGAATCGATCGAACCGCACGCGGGTCGCCGCCGACATCCCGCTCCCGAACAGACCAACGCCGAGCATCGCCGGCATCGTGCCCGCTCCGAACGCGAGCATCGTGAGTGCGCCCGTCGAAGGCGTGCCCGACGCGGCCGCCTGAGCCGCGAAGGCGTAGACGAGATGACAGGGGAGGAACGCGTTCAGAACGCCGAGCGCGAGGGGAGCCGCGAGAGACGGAGAAGCGATCACGCCGCGCAGGGGACGCGCGACCGCCGCGTTCACCGCAAGCGCCAGCCGATTGGTGAGGCCCGTCGCCCAACCCAGCATCTCGACTCCCAGAAGGATCATCACGAGTCCGGCCACGGTCGCCAAGATGCGCGCCGCCACCGCGAGCGGCGCACCCAACAACAAGGCCGCCCCGAGCGCACCCGACACGGCACCGATGACCACGAGCGCATTCAGTCGGCCGAGCTGATACAGGAGCTGGCGCGCTACCCGATGCCGGGAATGGCCGGCGGCAAGCGCCAGGGGGAACGCCCCGCACATGCCGAGACAGTGCAACGACCCCGCCGCGCCGCCCGCAACCGCAAGCACGTACCCGCCGACGGATGGATCGAGGCTGGTCACGGCTTTCGCTTCAAGTACTCCACGATCGCGTCGAGTTGCGCGTCGTCGACGACGTCGCGGAAGTGCGGCATGCCGCCACCGCCGACGTCCATCATGTGCCAAACCATCGCCCGCAGAGCGTCCGGATCCTTCGAGGCAAAGTACTCTTCGTCGAAGACGACCGTCGGGCCTCCACCGTCGCGCGCCATGATCCCGTCCCCCCCGCCGGCGTCTCCATGGCAGCCGGCGCAGTAGAACGAGTACGTCTCGAACCCCGGAGAGAGCACGCGAACGAAGGCGACGAGCTGCTCCGTTTCGTCCTTCGAGAGCTTCTTCGCCGTCGCCGGCATGGACTCCTTGCCGTGCCGGAACGCCCGAACCAACTCCTCGTCGGTCATCGACCGTTGCACCGCCGGGTCTCGCAGGTCCTTCGGCATGGCCGTGACGCCCGCCGGAAGATCCGGTGCGGGCCAGGGTTGGCCGAACTGCCCGTGGCAGACCTCACACCGGTTCCCGTAGAGGACGCCACCCGCGTCGACCTCGACCCAGTCGATGTCGGGCAGGCGCCGTAGATGTCGCACGATGTCCTCGACGCGTCCCGCGCGAATCTTCCGGCCCTCGGGATCAGCCGCGAGCGACAACGGGATGCCGTCGCGCAACCGTGCGACGAGGTCCTCGTCGGCGTACTTGCCGAGAAAGCCCGTGGTGAGATCCCGCGGCGGAGGTGAGAAGAAGGGCGCGTCGGGACCGTCCCCTCGGCCGGCGAGCCCATGGCAGCGGGCACAGTTGTCGAGATAGAGTTGGCGCCCGCTCGGCTCGGCGCGCTCTCTCGCATCGGCGGAGACGACGGCAACGAGCAGAACGACGATCGAGGCAAGGGTTCGAATCGTGGTCATCGCTGAACGGTTAAAGCAGATGCCGTACCGCACCGGGAGAGCCACGGTGGTCGGAAGTCGTCCGGATCATTCCGATAATCAGTACGGCGTCTGAAGCCGATTTCGAACGGCTAGGAATCCGACGCCGGCTCCACGAGGTCGTGCAGGACGTCGTGGAGCCGGTCGTAGATCACCGGCTTGAGCAGCAGCTCGACGTACGGCCGCACCTCGACGTGCGCCGCGACGAAGCCGCCCTCCTGGGTCGTCAACAGGAGCGTCGGTCCGGCGCGAGACGCCTTGAACTGGTCGGCCAGGTGCATCCCGTTTACCCCGCCCGCCATGGTGTATTCGGCGATCAGCGCCAAACACGGCGCGATCTGGATGGCCGGGAGGGCCCCCGCCCCCGTGGCACACTCCACGACCTGATGGCCGTCGATCCGAAGGTTTTCCGCGAGAGCCTGACGGAAGACGGGATCCTCATCGACGAGGAGGAT
This sequence comes from Smithsoniella earleae, assembly GCA_032356285.1. Taxonomy (NCBI): domain Eukaryota; kingdom Viridiplantae; phylum Chlorophyta; class Ulvophyceae; genus Smithsoniella; species Smithsoniella earleae. Next base: position 3,891 of record JAULKQ010053491.1, on the reverse strand, counting down.
CGGAATGCGCGTGCATTTGGCCACTGCGAAAAAAAGCCGCTCCTGAGGAGTCGGGCTTAAGCAAGCGGAGGACCATGCGGCGGGAAGTCGATCTGGAACACCGCGCCGGTGCCGTCTTCGTCCGGGCTCGAGATCTGGCCACCATGTGCGGCGAGAATCTGCCGGCAGATGGGCAATCCCAGCCCCGTCCCCGTCGACTTGGTCGTCTCGAACAGGGCGAACACGTCGACCCCCGGCGGCAGACCGGGCCCCGAATCGGCGAAGCGAATACGGATGGCATCGGTCCGTTTCTTCTCGACACGGATCTCGATCTCGCCCGGGCCGTCTTCCATCGCATCGAGCGCGTTCCGGACGAGGTTGTCGAAAACGCGGTTGAGCTTGTCGGAGTCCGCACGGAGCAGGAGAGGGACGTCCGGCAAATGCAGGCGGAGCGCGATCGCGCAGCGCTCTGCCTCGGGACGCCAGAACTCCACGACCGCACGAAGCAGCGCTCCGAGTTCGACGTCCCTGAGATCCAGCGTCTGGCCGCGTGCGAAGTCCTTGAACTCACCCAACAACGAGTCGAGGCGCTGGGCCGTCGCCACGAGTCGTTCCGCCTGCGGCTGAATCGTCTCGATGGGCGTCTCGGGCGCACGCTGGATCTTGCGGACGATCCCCTGGCTCACCATCGACAACGCGGCCAGCGGATTGGCGAGGTCGTGGACGATCTTCGCCGTCAGCGCGCCGATGTCCGCGAGGCGCTGTCGCTGCAGGGAGAGTTCGCGGAGCCGATCGAGTTCCATCTCCGCCCTCCGTCGCTCCGCGACGTCGCGGATCACCGCCGTATACAGCGTCAGGCCGCCGACGTGCACCTCCGAGACGGACAGCTCCATGGGAAACCGTTCGCCGTTCTTGCGCAGGCCCTCGACCTTTCGGATCTTGCCGATCGCGCGGGCTTCTCCGGTCTCCCGATAGCGCCGGATGTAGGCGCTGTGCTCTTCGCGGTAGGGCGACGGCATGAGAACCGCGACGTCTTGGCCAAGGATCTCGCCCGCATCGAAGCCGAAGATGTCCTCCGCGGCGGCGTTGAACAGAGTGACGATACCGTCCTCGTTGATCGAGATGATCGCATCCCGGGCGGTCTTCAAGATCGCCTCGAAGCGAGCCGCCTGTACTTCGACCCCGTGTGATGACTCGTTCCCGGCCAAGATCGCCCTCGCCCCGTCGCGCTAACACGTCCGTCCCGGATCCGACAAACCGACGGGCCCCGACTCGACAACACGACCCTCACATGTGACTAATAGGTCACATGAAGAAGCAAGATCGCGTTTGGCGCGCGCTGGCCGACCCGCACCGGCGCAGCATCCTGGAGGCCCTTCGGGGCGGGCCGCGGACGACGGGCCAACTCGCCTCGGGCTCCGATCTCAGCCGCTACGGTGTCATGAAACACCTCTCGACCCTGGTCGAGGCCGGGTTGGTCCGCGTCGAACGACGGGGGCGAGAGCGCTGGAATCACCTGATTGCGGGGCCCCTCGACGAGATCGGTCCGAGTTGGACCGACACGTTCGACGGCGAACGGTCGAGCGACGACCGACGCTCGTTCTACGATCTCTACGCACACGGCTTCGTACGAACCGCGATCGCGGTGCCGCGGGTCCACCTGGCCGACCCGGCATCGAACGCCGCGGAGATCGCGCGCACGTACGAGCAGGCGGCCGAGGCCGGCGCCGCACTCACCGTGTTCCCAGAGCTCTCCCTCTCCGGCTACTCGCTCGACGACCTGCACCAGCAAGACGCTCTCCTGTCCGCCGTGCAGGAGGGTCTCGAGCGAATCGTCGCAGCGACGGAAGGACGCACGGCACTGGCTCTCGTGGGGGCTCCACTCCGCTTGCACGGCAGGCTCTACAACTGCGCGGTCTTCGTTTCGGATGGGCGCCTCCTCGCGATCCTGCCCAAGACCTACGTGCCCAACTATCGCGAGTTCTACGAGAAGCGACAGTTCGCGAGCGCGCGCGATTCTCTCGACCGCTACGTCACGTGCCTCGGCCAGCCCGACGTTCCGTTCGGGAACGACCTGATCTTGCGGGACGAGCTGCGCCCCGACTTCGCCGTTCACGCCGAGATCTGCGAGGACGTATGGGTCGCGATCCCTCCTTCCACCTACGCGGCCTTCCACGGCGCGACGGTGCTCGCCAACCTCTCCGCCTCGAACGTGACGATCGGGAAGTCGGGCTACCGACATCAGCTTGCGGCCGGCCAATCGGCGAAGACGCTCTCCGCCTACCTCTACGCCGCCGCAGGAACGGGCGAATCGACTACGGATCTCGCCTGGGATGGCCACGCCCTCGCCTACGAAGACGGCGAGCTGCTCGCCGAGTCGGAACGGTTCGCCGACGAGGCGCAGCTCCTGTTCGCCGACATCGATCTCGACCGTCTCGTGCAGGAACGCGCGCGGATGTCGAGCTTCGCCGATTGCGCCGCGGATCACCGTGGTCGCGAGATGCGAACCATCCCGTTCCGGTTCACCCCCCCCGCAACCACCACGCACCTGCGGCGATCCTTCCAGCGGTTCCCGTTCGTGCCGAGCGACCCGGAGCGGCGCGCCGAACGGTGCTACGAAGCGTACAACATTCAGGTCACGAGCCTCGTCCAGCGACTCCGCTCCACGGGCCTCGAGAACCTCGTGATCGGCATCTCCGGCGGGCTCGACTCGACCCAAGCGTTGCTCGTATCGACCAAGGCGATGGACCACCTGGGCCTGCCACGGAAGAACGTGCTCGCCTACACGATGCCCGGCTTCGCGACCTCCGACGAGACTCTGGCCAACGCCCACGACCTCATGAAGGCGTTCGGAGTCACGGCAGGCGAAATCGACATCCGGCCGTCGAGCGAACAAATGCTCGCGGACATCGGGCACCCGCACGCAAAGGGAAAAGCGAAGTACGACGTCACCTACGAGAACGTCCAGGCCGGCGAACGCACGAGCCACCTCTTTCGTCTCGCGAATCACAACGCCGCCCTCGTCGTGGGAACGGGCGACCTGAGCGAGTTGGCACTCGGGTGGTGCACCTACGGGGTGGGCGACCAGATGTCGCACTACAACGTGAACGTGTCCGTCCCGAAGACGCTCATCCGCTACCTGATCGCGTGGGTCGCCGAGCAACCCGACACCGGGAAGGACGGAGCGGACGTCCTACGCCGCATTCTCGCAACGGAGATCAGCCCGGAACTCATCCCCGCGCACGCAACCGGCGGCGAGATCCAAAGCACCGAGAAGACCATTGGCCCCTACGAACTCCACGACTTCGACCTGTACTACACCACGCGCCGCGGCTACGCGCCGTCGAAGGTCGCGCTCCTCTTCGCGCACGCCTGGTCGAGCGACACACCGGTATCCGGGCACGATGGCAAGTACCCGATGGACGAGATCCTCCACTGGCAACGCTCGTTCCTCGACCGCTTCTTCCGCACGAGCCAGTTCAAGCGCTCGGCATCCCCCAACGGACCGAAAGTCGGCTCGGGCGGGTCACTCTCGCCACGCGGCGATTGGCGCGCCCCGTCGGACTCGAGCCCGGCGCCCTGGATGCACGATCTCGACCGAACCGAGAAGTGGATCGCGCGATCGAAACCCGCGAGGAAGCGCGAGCGAGCGAAACGACGCGGTGCGCGGGCTCGACGCTGAGCCCCCGGCGTGCGAGTCACCCTGCGCCCGACGCCAGCTGAGCAAGCCGATCGAGGGCCACGCGCTCGCCCACCATGATCAAGTGCACGCCGGCGGTGATCGTCGCCTCCCCATCGACGGCTACGAGCTCCAGCCCCTTCGCGTCACTCTTCACGGCGACGATGTGTACCTGCTTCAACTCGGTCTCCACCTCGGCCACCCGGCGGCCGACGAGGACCGAGGTTTCGGCA
>JAULKQ010053380.1:0-24528 GCA_032356285.1 Smithsoniella earleae | reverse complement strand
GCCACCGATCCTCGGACGAATCCACCAAGGCGAGTTCCTGCTCGACCTCCGCGCGGTGCCACGCGCGGCCGACCTGGTCCCGAACGGAATCGAGTAGCGAAACCCCATGAGCCAGACCGAACGCATCATCCTCGGCACCGCGGGGCACATCGACCACGGCAAGACCGCCCTCATCCGAGCCTTGACCGGCCAAGAGACCGACCGGCTCGCCGCCGAGAAAGAGCGCGGCATCTCGATCGAGCTGGGGTTCGCCCACTACGAGATCGATGGCCACCGTTTCGGAGTCGTCGACGTCCCCGGCCACGAGCGGTTCATCCGGCAGATGCTCGCGGGAGTCCACGGGATCGACCTGGTCCTGTTCACGGTCGCTGCCGACGACGGCATCATGCCGCAGACCGAGGAGCACTTCGACATTCTCCACCTCCTCGGCGCCCGCCACGGGATCTTCGTCATCACCAAGACCGACCTGGTCGACGCCGATCGAGTCGAGGAAGTCCGCGGAGACATCGAAGTACTCGCGGTAGGAACCGCCAGCGAGGAGTGGCCGGTGCTGCCGGTCTCCAGCACCACGGGCGACGGACTCGAAGCGCTTCGCGCCGAGCTCTCGCGACGACTCGACGCGCTCCCCCCACGCGACGTGAGCGGTTACTTCCGCCTTCCGATCGATCGGGCGTTCACCCTGCACGGCCACGGTCTCGTCGTGACCGGCACCGCGATCGCGGGCGGTGTGAGCGAGGGCGACGCGCTCGTCATCCGTCCGGGAGACATCTCGACGAGAGCACGCTCGGTTCAAGTCCACGGCGAAAGCGTCGCACGAGGCCTCGCCGGGCAACGAGTCGCGGTGAATCTCGCAGGAGTCGAGAAGGCGCAGGCCAAGCGCGGGCTCTGGCTCATGGATCCGAAGATCGAGGTGACGACCGACCGGGTCGATTGCTGGTTCGAGGTCCGACCGGGCGCCAAGCGCCCCATTCGCAGCTTCGATCGCCTGCGGGTGTACGTGACCACCGCCGAAGCGATGGGACGGATCATCCTCTTGGGCGACCAGAAAGAACTCGAACCCAAGTCGTCCGGCTGGTGCCAGATCGCGCTCGACGAACCGATCTTGGTCGCGGCCGGAGACCGCTTCATCGCGCGCACCGAGACGGCGACGCGCACGACCGGCGGGGGCGAGATCGTCCATCCTTTCGCCCGCCGGCACCGAGCCGCCGAGACCGATCTCACCGAGCGTCTCGCGCGACTCCGCTCGGGCGACGAACCGACGCGCATCCACGCGTTCCTCGACCTGCTGAACGAGTTCGCCGCCCCCACGGAGTTCGTGGCGCAGTGCCTCGGGAAGTCGGAGGATGCGGTGCGAGAGACCGCGCTCGGCGCGCCCGACGTTCTGCCGCTCCCCGATCACGACGCGCCCGAAGCCTGGACCACGACGGCCAAGTGGCGACGTCTGGAGACCGAAGTCGTCGAGGCGCTCGAGTCCTTCCACCGCGTCCATCCCATGGCCGAGGGGATGGACATGGAATCACTGCGCTCACGGCTCCGGGTACCGCTACCGGCGAGGCTCTTCCGTCCGGTTCTGACGCGCCTCGACGCGGGCGGACTGGTCGTACGGCAAGAGGCGACCGTTCGCCTACCGACGCACGAGGTCAAACTCGACGACACCCAGAGCGGCCAAGCCACGAAGATCCTGAGCGCGGTGGAAGAAGGCGGACTGACCCCGCCCGACGCAAAGCAGATCGCTTCGGCGCTCGACTCGACACCAGCAAAGACGATCGAGCTACTTCATCTTCTCGAGAAGCAAAAGAAGGTCGTTCGGGTCACGTCGGACATCTTCTACGCGAGCGAATTCTACGAGAAGGCAAAGGAACTCCTTCACGGTGGAATCGAATCCTCCACCGAGATCAGCGTGGCCGACTACCGCACCGCGCTGGGAGCGAGCCGAAAGTACGCCCTCGCGCTTCTCGAGCACTTCGATCAAACGGGTGTGACGATTCGCGTAGGCGACACGCGCCGCCTACGCACGACCTAGTGGCCGCCGCCGCCGTGGAACGGATTCACACCGCCGCCCGGGCTCGGCTGCGGTAAGTTCGCCGCAACCCGCTCGACGACCTTTCCGTCGACGCGAATGTCGGCTTTCTTCTTGAGATCGTCGTAGTACTCCTGCGTGCGGGTCTGTACGGCCTCGTGCCGGAGGCTGGCGCGAATCTGCTCGCGGACCTGGTCGAGAGGCTTCTTCTGGCCGTCGCGCCGCTCCTCCAGCCGGATGATGTGGTAGCCGTACTGGGTCTTCACGACGTCACTCAGGTCACCGGGCTCACGCAGCGCGAAGGCCGCCGCTTCGAACTCGGGAACCATCCGCCCGTGGCCGAAAAAGCCAAGGTCGCCACCCTTGCGCGCCGAAGCCGTGTCGACCGAGTGCTCCTTGGCCAGATCGGCGAAGCTGTCCGGCTCCGCCTCGAGCTTCTCGCGAAGCTCGTCTGCGAGATCCTCTTCCCGCACGAGGATGTGGCGCGCCCGCAACGTCGTGGTGGAGTACCGCGCCTGATTCTCCTCGTAGTACGCGGCGATCTCCTCGTCGGTAACGGGCGGCACGTCTTGGAGCTCTTTCACGAGCTTTTGGACGACGAGGCGGCGGTTCATGTCCTCGACCTGCCGGCGAATGTCCGGATCCTGGTCGAGACCGCGCTCGAGCCCCTCTTCGAATAGCAGCTGGTGCAGGATGTAATTCTCGACGAAGCGCTCGCGGCCCGCTTGATCCATCAATTGACGCGAACGCGCTGGTAGACGCTGAAGTTCGACCACGAGCTCGTCGACCGTCATCACGTCGTTTCCGTAACGAGCGGCGATCTCGCCGGTCTCGGCGAGGGGCGCGGCCGCGGTCGTCGCGACGGCAACGGGAGCATCGGTTTCCGGTGCGGAAGGGGGAGGGCTCTGACACCCGGCCAAGACGAGGCCGAGCACGACTCCGATCGCCAGTGAGATCCTTTCGAGCATCCTTTCTGAATAGTCGAAAAACGACCGTCGCGCGAAGGTTATTCCTCGAGCGAACGCCGCGGCAGGAAAAGGCGCCAGACCGTTTGACCGGGCGCCGCACGGTTCGGTAGAGCGAAGCTCGGTCCGCCCGGCACGATCCTCCGGACCCTCGAGCCCGATGAAGTTCCCGAGCGAAGAGCGGTTCCTGCAATACTGCATCAGCAAGCGAAGAACGTATCTTCGCCAGCTGTTCGAGCGCAAAAACCCGAGGGGGTTCTACGACCTGTGGCACGGCGAGCTCGTCGTCTCCGGGACGCGCTTCGAAGTGGATGGTGTCCCGCGGACTCGGTGGCGGCGGCTCGGCAGAGAGCTGCGGTGGCTCCTCCTGCAGGACCTCCATCGGATCGTCCGGAACGTCGTTCCGGAGTTCACCCCGGCGCCGCCCTCGGTCCTCGCATGCCTTCCCGGAGCGATGCACCAGATCCGTGTGGCTCGGTCCATGCTGATCGCCGGTGAGGCCGGGGTGGGAAAGGAGCAGCTGGCGATCCTGCTGCACGTGCTTTCCGGCCGGCAAGGAGCCCTCGTGAGAGTCGCGGCGGCGGAACTCGGCCGCGAGGGCGGAACCCCGACGCGTCAGCTCATGCCGGAACGCGGGTCGGTCTTCATCCAGGACCTCGAGAGCCTCGCCCCACGCGCGCAAGAAGAGCTTCTGTCCTTCCTGAACGGTGACGCACGCCGGCGCGACCTCTTGTTCTTCGTGGCCACGCGGGCCGAGCCACGCGAGCTGGTATCCCGCCACGGGCTCCGCCGAGACCTGTTCGTGCGTGTCAGCCAGACCGAGGTCCGGCTCCCGTCTCTGGATCAGGAGATGGAATCCCTCCCCGAGTTCGTCGCAGACATCGCGTACGACCTGGTCCGCATACCTCCGGAAGAGCTAGCGATTCTGCGCGAGCAGGCGGAGGCTCTGGCGGCCGATTGGCGGCGTGGCAAGAGCATCCCCGTGCCCGCAGGCTACGACTTCGTCTCCGAGGCGCTGTCGTACGTCCTGTGGGACGCGCGGCGTCGCCGGGCAGCCGACCTGCTCGGCCCCGACCTCGACCGGGAGCTGGACGGCGCCGCAACCTCCGAAAATCACAGAGGTGTGCACGCTCTGGTCACCGAAGCACTCGCCCGGCGACAGAAAGCCGGGGCACGACCGCTCGTCCCGGCCGAGGCCCGCGAGCGATCGACCACGCGGTCGGCCGAAGCGCCATCGAACTCCACCGCAAAGGCGAGCGCGGGCGTTCCGACGCATCTGGATCTCGACGAACTCCTGCGCGCGTACTACGCAGCGCTCCTCCGCGAGGAGGACGGGCACGTGGGTCGGATGGCGCGACGCGCTGGACGACCCGTGCATGCGGTCGTCGCAGAACTCGAACGACTCGGATTGCAGTCACAACGTCCCGCCACGCGCGACGGATGAGCCGCGAGCGCCAATTCACAGTTGCACCGGGCTCCGTCATGAGACACCATCCGCTCTACTTCTTGGATGTGGTACTACCTGTCATCAAGCACAAACAAGAGCGGGTTGGCCGCGGAGTCCGCGAACGGGCGCACGTCCGACTTCGAAGTGACTCTCCCCGCGGAGCTCCCGGTCTCGAAAGGGTCTCAAATGGACGATGTGTTGCGCCAAGCGGAAGCGCTGCTCCGCTTCTCCGGTGAAGTCGAGAACCGCATGGCCGAAAGCGGCCTCGGGGGCGTGACCGGTGTGATCGAACGTTACGTCCAACTCCGCCAGGCTCTGGATCGGCTCAGCCAGCGCGAGCTCGATTGGGCAAAGGGCGAGGTCGATCGGTTGATCGCCACCCTGACGTCCGTCGCCGAGCAGCTCGAACAGCTCCGGGCGATCAAGCTCGCGATCGTCGACCCCAACTAGAGGGCCGGCGAAACCACGACGCCGCGACCGTGCCGAGGGTCGCGCCACCGGTGTCGAGCAGAACGTCCGACACGGCTCCGACGCGACTCGCCACATACGTCTGGTGGTATTCGTCGGTCATGGCGTAGACCGCGCACAACGAGATCGTCCCGAGGAGGATACGGCCTTGCGCGCGACCGGGCTCGTCGAGTGCCCGGAGAACGAGGACTCCAAGAACGGCGTACTCGGCAACGTGGGCCATCTTCCTCACGACAGCATGCGCGATCGTCAACTCATCCGCCTCGGCCCACGGAATCAAGAGCTCGAGCACAGGCCCGAGGAGGCGGCTCGTACCCGTTCCGCTGAACGCATCGGTCGAGAAGATCCAGATCACCGACGCCCACGCGACGACCGGGACCCAACGCGAGAGAAGGCCTGGCCGCGTTGCGGTCAGGGTGCCGCGGCCTCGTCTCCCGCTTCGCGGGAAGAACGGTCGCGTTCGATCGCCAACGCGTAGCGGTACTGCTCCGGTCGAGAAAAGCCGCCCTTGATGCGGCGGCCGTTGATGTACAGCGTCGGCGTGGACTCGACACCCGCATCGAGGCCGTCTTGCACATCCTTCTTCACCGCGGCCAACGCGTCGTCCGACGCCACGCACGCGCGAAACGCGTCCAGGTCGAGCCCCGCCTCGGTGGCAAACGCCTCCAGGTCGGCGGTGGGCAGATCGTCTTGGTTCGTGAAGAGGAGGTAGCTGTAGGCCGCTCCCTTGCCCTGCCGGCTGGCACACTCGGACGCCACGGCCACCTCACACGCCACGGCATGATTCCGCGAGGAAATCGCCGGATTGCAATCGGCGTTCAGCGGAAAATTCCGGTGGATCACCTGTACGTCGTCCGGCTCCTCGGCCATCGCCCGGCTCAGGTCGAGGAAAGCCCGCTTGCAGTAGGGACACTGATAGTCGGAGAACTCCACGATCGTGATCGGAGCAGCAGACGCCTGATGCCTCTCGTCGATCGGAGCATCCACGATCGGCTGCGAGATGTAGAACGCGTAGAATCGAGGGTCGTCCTCTCGGATTCCCTCGATCGTGATCGGGCCGATGGGCCCGCTCGAGCCATGCGACACCGACAGAATCGCGACCGCGGCGACCGTACCGGCGGCGGCGGCTCCGAGGAGCCGGCCCGGCGCGAATCCCGATCGGTCGCCCTTCGCCACGATGCGAAAGAGAGCGAAGGCTCCACCAAACAGAGCGACGTTCACAGCATCCATCGAGAGGCACATCGGGCAGAGCACGCCGATCGAGAACGTCGAGACCGCGAAGAAGTACAGCGATATCCCGAGCATCGCGCCGGCGAGCCCCAGGAGGGCCGTGGCCGCCGGAAGCCGGTCTTTCGGATCCGCACGCATCAAGTAAACTGCGAGTCCCGCCGTGCCGACATACGCCAGGAGCGCCCAGGCGCCGATGGGTATCCCGAGGAAACTCGCGTAGACGCTGCCAAGGACCGCGTCACACGACATCCCTTCGGAGATGTCACAGAAACTGGTGTAGTCGCCCTGGCTTGCCGCTAGCTGTTGGTGGATATTGAGCACCACCGATCCGAGAATCATGCCCACGATGGAGAGGACCAGGGTGAGGACGGGCAAGGATCCGATGGCCGGCGTCGCGGACGAAGAGCTGGAGCTGCGACGGGCGTCTGACATGACCTGTGCCGATCGTAGCCACGCCCCCGTAGAAGTTCAACGCGGCCCCAAATGGTGGCGAACGCTCGTGTTGGCGGTGCTGGCGATGCTGACGCTCGCCGACGCATCCCAGGCGCGGGATCTCATCATCAACGGTGGACTGACTCTCGGAAAGGCCGACAAGCCGACCGGTTGGCAGCCCGACCTTTGGAGCCCCTCGAAGGGCACCGCGTTCGAATGGCGCCACGACGACGGCGCGCCGGGCATCCTGGTCGTCCGAAATCCGAGCGCCAACGACTCGCGTTGGGTCCAGGAAGTCCAGGTCGACCCCAACCGTTGGTACCGGCTCTCCGGCTTCGTTCGCGCCGTCGGCGTCTCCGAAGACGGGCTTGGGGCCAACTTGTCCATCATGCGCGGCTTCGAGCACGCGGAGCCGCTCAAAGGCGACACCGAGTGGACGCCGGTGTCGATGTGGTTCAAGACCAAGGGCGAGCGCACGATGAAGATCGCGTGCCGCCTCGGTGGGTTCGGACAGATCTCCGCCGGCGAGGCGTGGTGCACCGGCATCCGCCTCGAAGGCCAAGCTGGACCGCCTCTCAACGCGAACTACGTCTACGGTCCGATCGAGGAGTCGACCACTCCGGTCGGTCTGCCGACGGCGCTCGCGCTGTTTCTGCTCCTGCTCTACGGCATCGGGCACCACGGCCGCGTCGGATCTCGTGCACCTGCCGGCGAGAAACTACTCCTCGCGGGCATCCTTCTCACGGTACTGGCGCTCAAGATCGCGGCTGCGCCGTACTTCCAATACAAAGTCGACGTCGGCACCTACTCCGCCTGGGCGATGCGCCTCGCGACGGAGGGTCCAGGCCGCTTCTACGCCCCCAACTACTTCGCCGACTATCCGCCCGGCTACATGTACGTGCTGTGGGGCATCGGCGTGCTGTCGAAGGCGGTCGGCATTCCCTATGGGTCGGCCGGCTTCATCATCCTCCTCAAGCTTCCGGCACTCCTCGCGGATGCCGCCGTGTCATGGCTTCTGTATGCGCGCCTTCGGGAGAACGACAAGAAGCTCGCATGGGGAGCTTGTCTCGCCTTCACTCTCAACCCCGCCCTGCTTCTGAACTCGGCCGTATGGGGCCAGACGGATTCCGTTCTCTCGCTGCTCGTGCTGCTCGCCGTCTTCGCGCAGGGCGAGCGTCGCTTCGAGCTCTCGTGGATCTTCGCTGCCCTCGCGATCCTCACGAAACCGCAAGCGCTCCTGCTCGTTCCCCTGTTGATGGTTTGGCCGTGGGGATGGTGGAAGACCGGACGGCCCATCTCGAGCCTCCTGGCCGTATTGGGCACGGTCTTCGTCGTCGCGGACCCGTTCCGAGGGGATCGGCCCTGGCAATGGCTCGTCGACTTGTACTTCGGAACGACCGGCTACTACGCGGAGACGTCGGTCAACGCCATGAACCTCGCGGCGCTTCTTTTCGGCATGCGCCACAACGACGCGGAGGTCACTCTCGGACTCTCCGCGAACAACTGGGGCTTCGCGATCGGGTTGGTCGTCGGCCTGGGATTCCTTGCCGCCTACCTGCTGAGGCGCGACCGACTGCAGCACGTGAACTTGTTCGCGTCCGCCACGCTGGTGTCGTTCGTGTGCCTCACCCGGATGCACGAACGCTACCTGTATCCGTTCTTCGTCTTCGCTGCGCTCATCGGAGTCACCGGCCCGCTCGGCGCACTGTACTGGACGCTCTCCGCGCTGTTCTTGGTGAACGAACTGGTCGTCTACGTCTACCAACAGACGGCGACCGCTGGGCCCGACTGGCTCTGGCGCACCGTCGCCGCTCTCAACACGGTGTGCATGTTGGCGTGGCTGGGAGCGACCTGGCGGATGGCGCGGGGAAGACTCGTGGCCCCCGGCTGGACCGCCCTCGAAAAGGACGACACCAACTGGCTTCGCTCCCTTTCGATGGACGGCCCCATGGCGCCCATCGCCGCACCGTCGTCGCGTGCGACCCCCGGCGCGAGTGAGCCTTCCCTGCCGTGGGTTCGAGCCGAGTTCTTCTATCTCCTCGGCCTCGTGGCCGTCGCGCTCGGACTCCGCGTGTACGCGATCGACCAGCCGATCGATCTGGTCTTCGACGAGGTCTACTTCGTCGAGCAAGCACGCAACTACCTGAACGGGACCGACTTCCTCGATCCACACCCGCCGTTCGCCAAGCTCATGATCGCGCTCGGGATCGGCGGCGCCGGCGATACACCGTTCGGATGGCGGATCATGAACTCCATCGTCGGAACGATTCTGGTGGTCCTGATGTACGTTCTGGCGCGCGAGTTGTACCAACGTCGCGTCGCGGCCGCTTTGGCCGGTCTCTTCGTTGCGATCGACGGTCTCTGCATCGTGGATTCGCGGATCGCCGTCATCGACATCCACTACGTCACCTGGGCGGTCGGTGCGTACATCCTCACGATTCGGCTCATCCGGCGAAAGCAATACCAGGACGTGCCGCGCCTCCTTCTGATCGGATCCGTGCTGGGCATCTCGGTCGGCGCAAAGCTCTACATCCCGTTCTTCAGCTTTCTTCTCGTGCTCGGCTCACTCGCCGTCACGGGACGGAACGAGGCCCTACGACGAGGAGCTTCGGTCGTGCGCTTCCTGGCGAAGCCGATTCTGGTCGTGGGATGGACGGCCTTCGGCGTGTACCTCCTGACGTATACCCCGCACTTCCTGTGGGGCTGGTGGCACTCGCCGATCGACCTCGTCAACTACATTTTCGTCGAAGTGCCCAACTACCAGAACGCCGTGTACGAGGCGGCACATCCATACTCCTCCAAGTGGTACACGTGGCCGCTGCTGCTGCGCCCCGTTTGGTATTTCTGGAAAGACCCGGGCCCCGCGCCGGGCATGGTCGTCGGTATTTGGGGGTCGGGGAACCCGGCGGTGTGGTGGGCCGCCGTGCCGGCGCTCCTGTTCGCCTCGTGGCACGCGGTACGCGAACGCCGCATGGCCCTCGGCTTCGTCGTCGCGGGCTGGGTCATCCACCTCGCTCCGTGGGTCGGCATCGGACGAACGTTGTTCCTCTACCACTATCTTCCTTCGCTGCTGTTCGCTTTCCTGGCACTGGCGTGGCTCCTCGACCGGGTGTGGAACGGTGAGGGCTCCAAGGTAGAGCGCGGCCTCGGCGGAGCGGCACTCATGGCCAGTCTCTTCCCCGTCGCGACGGCAACCGTCGATACCTGGGGGACGATCCTCTTCCTCGGGTGCCTTCTGATCTACTACTACCTCGTGTACTCCGGACGGGTCGATCCGATCCGGCTGGGACGAGTCACCGTCGGCGCGTACTGCATCGCGATTCTCGCGATTTCCTGGTACTTCGTGCCGATCTGGCTCGGAATCCCGGTGACCAAACACGCGTGGCAAGCGCGCATGTGGATCTCGGGCTCCGGAATCATGAACTGGATATGAGGATGCGAATCGCTCGGTCCATCGTCGTTGCCTCTCTCATTGCCGGAGCCCTGCTCAGTCTCGCGCCCCGCGCCGACGCGGCACGAGAGCTCGTCCGAAATCCTCTTCTCTCCGTGGGCAAGGCCGGCAAGCCGCTCCACTGGAAGGCCGAAGGCTACCGTATGGAGCCGGAGGTGACCGAGTTCGGCTGGTCGGTCGACGACGAGAAGATCGGCGTCTTGGAGATCCACAACAAGATCGCCAACGACGCGCGCTACGTGCAGACGGTGAAGGTCTCGCCGGATACCTGGTACCGGGTGACCGGCTGGGCCAGGTCCGAGAACGTAGGGTCGACGAACATGGGCGTCTACATCTCCGTGATGGGAACGTTCCACAACTCGCGCGATCTACGCGGCACGTTGAATTGGCAACCGCTCGGCTTCTGGGTCAAGACCGGCAGTCTCGAGACCAAGCTCCAGATCGCCTGTCGGATGGGCGGCTACAGCTCGCTCAACACCGGCAAGGGTTGGTGCACGGGGATCTCGGTGACCGCGGCCGGCAGCCCGGAGCCAGCCAAGCAGTATGTGTACGGGAGCACGGCGGGCCAGCAGGTCTCGAGCGGCGCCTTCGGAATCCAAGCCATCGCCGTCCTGGTCGTTCTCGGGTTGCTGCTTCTGATCTGGCGATACGTCCTACCGCCGTCGAAGCAGATCCCCGAATGAGACTGGCGACTCTCGTGCTGCTGACCCTCGTCGGGGGTTGGCTGCGTTTCACGGCACTCGACTTCGGCCTACCCGACAAGTTTCGACCCGATGAAGAGTACCTCGTGTCGCGCGCGGTCGGGTTTCACAACAGCGCCAACCCGAACTTCACGGTATACCCGGCCGCCCAGATGTACGTCCAACACGGCGCGCTTCGCGCAATCGCGTGGGCCGAAGGGCACGAGGGGGACTTTCGCGGGGCGTTTCGTGCCGATGGCTTCGCCCGCGCGCACCTGGTCGGGCGCCAGCTCGCGGCGGGCTTCGGAACGGCGACGATTCCGGCCATCTACTGGGCGGCACTCCCGTACGGAGCACCGGCCGCACTCGCGAGCGCCGCCGTGACGACGTTCGCGACGATCCACGTCCGCGAATCGAAGTACTCGACCACCGATGCACCCGCCGTCTTCTGGCTGACACTCGCCATCGGCATGCTCCTGCGGGTCGTTCTGCGTGGCCGGAGGGTCGACTCGCTGCTCGCCGGAGTCTTCACGGGTCTCGCGATGGGAACGAAGTATCCGACGGGTGCGATCCTCGCCGGAATGGCCGTCGCCCACATCGGCGCACGCCACCGCGAGGGCCGGTCCCTGTGGCGCGTCTTCCGAGACATTCGTCCCTACATCACTCTCGTGACGGCGCTCGTCGTCTTCCTCTGCGTCACGCCCTACCTACTGCTCGACTGGGAGCAAACCACCAAGGACTTCACATACCAGCGCGGCTTCCTCGAGAACGGTGTCGGCAACACCTATTCGGGATGGGGATGGGGTTGGCTCGTTCTGAAGGCGTTCCCGGACGGCCTCGGGCCAGTCCTCGCAAGCGCCCTTCTCGTCGCGCTCGTTTGGAATGTCGTCCGACCGCGTAGCGGGACGTGGTCGCTGCTCACGTTCGTCGCCGTCGCGTGCCTCGGCATCGCGACGAGTCGGTACACCTTCTATCGGTACATCCTGATACCGCTTCCGGCACTGATTCTGTTCGTCGGTGCCGCAGTAGGCGATGGCCGGAATCTGCTCCGCCGGCTCGTGCCTCGCCCTTGGGCGACGGCCGCGACGGTTCTCGGCGTCGCACTGCTGCTCGTGCCCGCGACCATCCGCGACTACAAGCTGAATCGGCTCCTCGCGCGTCGCGACACGCGGTCGATGGCTCGCGAGTGGATTCAGGAGAACATCCCGCGCGGCTCGGCCATCGCGATGACCCACTACAGGACGCCCTACGGAAAGCCGCAATTGGCGGGCATGTACCGAGCGAAGCCTTTTCAGAGCCCCGCGCTCTCCCGGAAGCAAGGGGTCCGCTGGGTTCTCTCGGACTCGTCCGTCCTGCCGTTCTATTCTCCGGGGCCAAGCGAGAGCCAGCTCCAGGCCCTGGAGCGAGAAGCCACCCTCGTATTCGACGTCAACCCCGTCAAACCAAATACGCCGGAGCCCGTGTTCGATCAGGCCGACGCATTCTACGTGCCCCTCCGACGTGCCTCGAGCATCAAGCGGCCCGGGCCGCGGATCCGCATCTGGGAGATTCCTGCGCAACCACCCTCGACGGGTCCTCAGTAGAGGACCTGGAGCTGGCCCTCGACGCGACGACGACGCGTGCGGTGCCGCGCCGCGACCGGCTCCGTCGCCTCCAGATACGCCCGGTAGAGCCCACGTGCGAGCGCCTTCGGCCCCGTGGGCGCCTGCACCAGGCCTCGCGTGGTCGCCGGCCTGGCGAGGACCTCCACAGCGACGTCGAACGCCTCGGCGCCCTCGGATGTGCCCGCATCGAGTCCCACGAGCGCATCGGCGAGGTCGACCAGGGGGGCCGGATCACGCGAGTCGAGGGCGACCGCCGCCGCGAGCACCGGTACGGCCGCGGTGGTGTCCCCGGCCTGATACTCGAGCCGGCCGAGGAGTCGCCACGGTTCGGCGTCGCACGCATCGATCGTGATCGCATCCCGCAAGAGCCCCACGGCGCGTTCGTCGTCGAACGCCTTGCTCTGATGATGCGCGACGCGGATCAAGCGGCGGGTCGAATCCCGCTGCCAGC
This sequence comes from Smithsoniella earleae, assembly GCA_032356285.1. Classification (NCBI taxonomy): domain Eukaryota; kingdom Viridiplantae; phylum Chlorophyta; class Ulvophyceae; genus Smithsoniella; species Smithsoniella earleae. The sequence goes on along the minus strand of JAULKQ010053380.1, from coordinate 11,780 downwards.
GCCGAATGCCACCCCGCGGCGCCTCCGCGGCAACGTCGAGCAGCGGGCGGCCCAGGCAACGGAAGCTGTCGACCTCCGCCCAACGACCCGCGGAAGTAAGGCTCACGATGCGACCCGTCCGCGTCGGCTCCGCCAACGAGGGAGGAGGGAAGTCGGTCTGCCAGGACTCCACGAGAAGGCCCTCGACCACGTCGTACTCGGAGGGACCCGCCACCTTGGGCGCACAGAGAAAACGCGGCCGACGGGCCGAGATCCACCAACCACACGTCGAGGATTCCTTGGGCGCGTCGAGCGCCGCGAGCACCGTCGGCTCACCGGCGGTCGTCTCCATCAAGAACGCTTGATCGATCTGTACCGGGCCAACCGGGAAGTCGTGTCGGCCGACGAGGACCCCGGGCGACTGCCGTACATCGATGAGAGCGAGCATCGTCGCCGGGCGGCCGGCCGTCGCACCGAGCGGTGCGACGGCGAGAACGTACGGTGTCGTGCGGCCCACATCGGAGAGGGTCGGCTTCGTCCCGGGAGGCAGTGCCGCGCGCGCCCTGGCGAACCGGACCTTTGGGTCCCGCGGTGGTGGCGCCGCCTGGATGGCGGGAGTCGGCGCCGGCATCTCGGGTGTCTCGACAGCCCGCTGCGCCCGCACGCGCGCATCGATCTCCCGGGGGGACGGCGTCGATACCGAAGCACAGCCGCCCGCGCACGCGGCGACGACCAGCAGCAAGGCGGTGAGGCGACGCACAGTCCCGCATCTTGAGGCAGCTTGCTCCGGTACGTCAACGACGACCGATGCCCACTCGACCGCCTCCTCCACCGCCGCGCACGCCGCCCCCGGCACGCGCGCCGCCAAAGCTGCGACCACCACCGGTTCGTCCGGCGCTGAAGGAGCGACCGGCCGCGGACCGACCTCCACCGGACGAAACCGAAGATCCCCCGCCACGCGCCATCGATCGACTGCCGCGCGCGTAGGACCGCGTCGGACTCGATGGGGCCGAACGACTCACCGCGGCACGCCCTCCACCGCTCGAGGCTCGCGGAGGGGTCACGACGGCGCGCGCGGGGGGCCGCGACGACGTCGACACCCTGGAACGCGAAGAGGAGGAAGCCTGGGTCCCCGGCGAACCCCGCGTCGGCCCGCCTCGCCCCACGCCGCTCGTGCGCGCGCTTCCGCCACGCCCTCTGCTCGACCGCGGCGAAGCGACCTGGGAGCGACTGCTCGACGCGCCCACGCTGCGACGCGCGCTACCGGAACTGGGGGCGCGGCCGACGCTCGTGCGGCTCGTGCGAGAGCTCGCGCCGCCGGATGCGACGCCGGTGCGCTGCCCCGTACTCGTCCTCACCGAGGAACGACTCCCACGGGTCGGGGTGAACGACGGACGCTCCGCGATGAACTTGTCGGTCCGGCGAGCGAACTGACGCGGCGCGGATGGACTGCGAGTCGCGGTCGTTCTCGTCGGCGGACGCGGCACGACTCCGCCGCGCACGCTCTCTCGATCGGTCGACCCGACCGCCGCGCGCGCGCTTCCCGTCCGCCCCCGCGACACCGCGCTCTCGCGGCTGGAGGACGTCCCCGTACTTCTTCGGCTCGGAGTGAGCTGTGTCCGCGCGGCACGATCTCCGCCTCGCGAGACGCTCTCGCTGTCGCGCGACCGGCCGGCACGGCGATCGGTCGTGCGCGCTCCGCCGACACCGCTTCGGCTGCCTGTCGCCTCCGTCAATCCGGCCCGCCGAAGAGCGCCACGCCCATCCGCACCGGGTGGCCGCGCGCTTCGACCGACCGCCTCGCGCGTCGGTTGCACGGCGCGCCGGCTCGAACGCCCGGGCGTAACGCCGATCCGTCCTCCGACCGCGCGAAAACCCCGGCGCTCTCGTTCGCCGACCGGGACCATCCGGCCCCCACGTCCGAACCCGTCGCGCTCGACCTTCGTGAAGCCGCCGGGGTGTCGGCGATTCACGTGGCGCACGTCTTTCACGTGAACATTGTAGATATTTTTCTGCTTGATGATGACGTTGTTCACGACGCGCGGGCCGCCCCATCCACCCCACCACGCGTACCCGACACGAGCGCCGCCCCATCCGCCCCACCACGGGTAGCAGGGTTCCCCCCAGCCCAGGGGGACCCAGCCGACGTAGCCGGCACCGATGCCGACAGAGATCGACGCGCCATATCCGTACCCGCCTCCGTATCCGTAGAATCCGACGAGTGCGGGCGAGTAGACGGGTCGCGCGATCACCGTGCCCGGCGCCCAGTACCAGGAGCGATTCAGACGTACCCACCGACCGTAATGGAACGGTGCCCAACCCCACGCGGCGTAGTCGAGCCAGGTCCACCCCCAGGGTTCGACCCAGACCCACCGGCCGTCGCGATACGGAGCCCAACCCACCTGCACGGTCGTCGGCCGCCAGAGCTGGCCGTAGCCGCGGTGGTACTCCCACTCGCCATTATCGTCGAGATCCTCGACACCGTAGATCTCGGAGCTCACGTGCTGATAGCTCTGCGAGGAGTCGACCCGAGAGTCCCGCTCGAAGTCCCAACGGTCCAGCGGGTCCTCGCCTCCGTACGCGATCGGTCGGTAGGTCGCGGCCCCGGAGTCGCCCTCGATCACCGCACTCGACTGGGAGAAGAGCTCGAACCGGTCTTTGCCCACGTGGGCGACCGCTTCTCCTCGACCAACACGCACGGTCGTTCGCCCCCCGGGAAGAACGTCGACTCGATAGCTTCCCGCACGTTTCAATGTGAGTGCGACCGTCGGCGTGTCGAGCTCGACGTGGCGTCGAGCAGGATCGTCCCGAAGCCGGATGATGGCACGGCCCATCGGCACGCTCACCTGCGTCGCGTCGGCGGCCAACTCGACGAGATCGAGCTGCGTCTCCGCTCCCAGTCGGGCGTAGATGCCCGGCGCCAGCTGGATCTCGGCGCGTCCGCCCTCGCCCGAGTAGAGCTTGTCGCCCGTCACGAGCGGAGCGTTGATGGCCACCCCGGTCCACTCGTCGCTCTCGCGGAGTTGGTAGGAGGCCGGCCCCTCGATCACGCTCACACGCGCGACGCCCGGCGGGTCGTCTTCCGCCCGAGCCACCGCGGTCAGGAGGACGACCAAGGCCACCCATCCCGCCGTTCCGATCGCTTTTCGTACCAACGTCATGCCCCCCGGTCTCGGACCAGTCGGCCCGCCGGCTTTACGAAACACCCGCCTCGGGGAAAGGACTCACCACCAAGCGCACAGGACGAGCGAAAGTGGAAGGGCGAGCACCGGCGGCTCGGGGACGGTCGATTTCGCTGTGTTTTTCCCCTCTTGACCCGTTTTCGCACGCAGCCCTAGTCTCGTCTCTTTGAGAGGGTGGCCGGCGAACCCCCTCTCCATGCGGGGTGCTTTACGACGGAACTCTCTCACATCAGACGGATGCACCGCAGGATACGACTTCAGCTCGCCCCCCTCCTGTTCGGGCTCCTGCTCGCCGGTTGCGGAGGAGGCGACGGAGGTGGGGGCGGAGACGACTCCGGCCGCCGAGAGCCTCCGGCGCCCACGCCCTCGCCCTGTCACGGTGGGAACTGGGAGTCCTTCGCGCCCGATCTCCGTGGCTGCGATCTCTCCGGCGTCCGCTTCGCAGGCATGACGCTCCAGGATCTGGACGCGAGCGGCGCCAACCTCGAAGGCGCGGATCTCACCGGCGCAACACTGGACGACGTGCGCTTCGTCGAAGCCCGCATGGCAAACGCTCTGCTCACGGACGCGTCGCTCAACGAGGTCAACTTCATCGACGCCGACCTTCGCGGGGTCAGCCTCCGCAATGCCGATCTCCCGCGCACGGAGTTCGGCGGTGCGGACCTGACAGGCGCGGACCTCACCGGCGCGACCGTGACCCAGAGCGACTTCTTCGGCACGATCCTCTCCGGCGCAACGCTTCGCGACCTCTCGGCACTCCGGGCCGACCTCTTTCGCGCCGACCTGACAGGCGCGGACCTCCAGGGAAGCGACCTCCGTGGCGCGAACCTGCGCAGCGCGTCGCTCCGCGGCAGCGACCTACGGGGCGCGAAGCTCACGGGCGTGACGGTTTCCGACGTCACGTGGGAGAACACGACGTGCCCGGACGGCGAGAACAGTGACGCGCTGGGAGGCTCGTGCGAGGGGCACCTGATCCTGTGTGACCCCCAGAGCTGGACGGAGTTCATCCCCGTTCTGGATCGGTGCCAGCTCCAGGGCATCGATCTCCACGGGGAGGACCTGAGCGGTCTGAGCCTCGGCAATGCCGATCTCTCGGGAGCGAATCTCGCCGGGGCCGAGCTCGATCGGGCGGATCTCAGCGGGGCGAACTTGACCGGGGCCATGGTCAACGGTGTCGACTTCACCGACGCCAACCTGACCGATGCCAACCTCACGGATGCCGACATGATCGGCTCCGTCCTCGACGGAGCCACGCTCGCCGGAGTCCTCTGGTCGAATACGCTGTGCCCCAGCACGGACAACAGCGACGACGACAACGGAGAGTGCGCCCGCCGCGGTACCCGCTGCGAAGACGACAACTGGGAGGAAGAACACGCTCCGCGACTCGACGGCTGCGACCTGCGGCGAGAGAACCTCCGCGACCGGGACGATCTCACCGGACTTCGCCTGAACCGCGCGCTTCTGGCTGGAATCCGCGTGCGACGGTCCGACCTCTCCGGAAGCCAGATGATCGCCGCCGACCTCACGGGAGCCGAGATCCGCCAGGCGAAGCTCCACGACGTCGAGCTTCGCCGTGCGCTTCTCACCGGCGCCGACGGCCGCGAGGTCGATCTCACCGGGGCAGACCTTCGCGAAGCGGATCTCACCGATGCCAACCTGGACGACGCGATTCTGACGGACGTGGTTTGGGACGACGCGACCTGCCCGGACGGAAGCGCGGCAAACGACTCGACCCCGCCGACGTGCTGTGGTCGTCTCGACTACGTCGATCCCGGTGATGAAGAGACCGAGCCGATGCAGAGGACGGCCGTCCCCGCCGAAGGCTGCGGCGAGACGGAATCCACCGAGTAGCGCCGCGTCCTACGGACCGAGCCACGTGACCCGACCCCGGGCGCGGAGCACGCCCGCGAGCCGTTCGGCCTCGCCGCCCGCCCCCGTAAACAAGTCGATTCTCTTCTCGCCGCGAATCGCCGCTCCCTTGTCCATCGCCACCACGACTCGCTGGAGCATCGAACCATCGGGCATCGGAGCGCTCAAAAGCCCGACCGTGCCCATCGGCGTCGTGACCGGGTCCGTCGCGACCGATCGAAACGGCACGAGGGGCACACCCATCGCTCCCGAGGGTCCGAGATCCGAGGGTGCATCGACCTCCCGGAAGTAGATGTACCGGGGGTTCGTGTGCAGAACCTCGAAAATGCGATCGGGGTGATCCCGGAGCCACTTCTTGATGGTCGGTGCGGTCGCCTGCTTCACCGTCATCTCACCGCGGGAGACCAACTCGGACCCGATCGAGTGGTATTCCTGTCCGTTGTTCGCCGCGTATCCGACGCGCGCGGTCCGTCCCGTTTCGAGCTTCAAACGGCCGGAGCCCTGAACGTGGAGAAAGAACGCCTCCACCGGGTCATCGAGCCAGAAGATCTCGAGCCCCTGGCCCGCCAGTGCCCCTCCGTCGATGGTCGCCCGCGAGGCCACCCGGTCCCGCGGTGCGTCCGGCGGTCGGTACAGCGGATAGCGGAACCGGGCGCTGTGCTCTCGTCGGGCGTCGACCAACGGCTCGTAGTAGCCCGTGAGGAGGATCTCGACGGCCTCAGACGCGCGCAGACCGGAGATGATCTCGTCGATCGAGCGGCCCTCGCTGAGCCCACGAAGGAGTGCGTCCAGGGTTCCGCGGCGCGGATCCTCCTTCGGGAGCGCATCGCGCGCCCGGACCGCCGCCGTGTGAAGCCCGCGCCGATCGCCTCCATCCTGAAAGGCTATCGCCGTACCGGCCGTGGCCGGTGCGGACATGAGCAGCCCCAACGCGACGAACGACCACCCCCACCAGACCGCCATCGCAGCCGAGGGTATCGTCGATGATCAGCCGGCGCGAGGCGCGAACAGGAGCAGCGCGAGGCGCGGTGCCGGGAAGGCCCTGGACGCGACCAACTCGAGGTTGATCTGCGGCCGGAGCTTCGGCCAGGTGCCGGCCACCTGGAACGGGATCGCCAGCTGGCGCTTCTCGTTCAAGAGGTTGCCGGCCAGCGGCGCCATCGCCACGAGTTCGGCCGAGATCTCGGTGGAAACGACGAGCGTGCCCGTGAACTCGACCGCTCCGGACCCTTCGAGGGTGCCCTTCCCGAGAACCTCGAAGCCCTGGCTCTGCGCTCGCAAGTCGCGCGCGGCAATGCCGGACCGTCGAACGGTGACGGCGCTCTTGATCTCGTCGAACGGCGTGTCGGCCCGCGCCAGGACGACCGCCAGATTTGCGGGAGCTTCGGCGTTGCCGATCCAGGGGCGAATCGTGTCCGCCACCAGATTCGTGCCCACGATCGCACCCGACACGACATGCATGTCGCCCGCCCCCGAAACGTTGGACGTCATGGCGTCCCAACCGAGGCCTGCCGTCTGCAGCGTTCCGTCGTAGGAGAGTCCGCCACGCACGGCTCCACGAACCGCGGCGAGCGCCCGCAGCGGCACGGTGTCGAGGTCGACCTCGCTGAACCGATAGCTCGGTGTACCCGAACCAAAGGGCCCGACCGTGCCGACGAGGGCGAGGTTCTGAGAGTTCGATTCGAGGCCGGCGCGAGCACGAAGCTTGGCCGGGACGGTCGCACTGAGCCCGGTCAGCTCTGCGTCGACGTCGGCCATCCGGACCTCACGTGGGCCCGCTGCCGCTTCGTCGACGAATCGGATCGTCCCGTCGGTGACCTTGACCGAACGCACGGCGTTCCGCGCCGCCGTCGAGAGGATCCCGGAAAGACGCTCGGGCGTGGGCAGAAGCGAGTCGATGTTCACATCGCCAGACGCGTTTCGGACGACGTTGATGACGGGCCGGTCGAGCTCGAGGTCCCCACCGAAGTCACCATCGCTCAGCGCCGCGAGATCGACGGCGAATTTCGCCGAAGGCGCGGTGATCAGCGGATCACCACCGGCCGGATTCTCGACCGTGAAGCCGTCGAACTCCACCTGCGGGCCGCGAAGCAACGAGATCGAGACCCCGCCAGCCGAAGCCTTGCCCCCAAGGCCCGCCTCGAGCCCGGCGAGCATCTTTCCCTCGAGGTAGTTTCCGGCGCTCCGTCCGGCCAGGAGCGCGGCGAGAAGCCCACCCATGGCCAGGGCGAGGCCCGCGGCCACCTTCCAGTAGGACGAGGTCTGCTTCCGTCGCTGGCTCTCCACGACACGCGTGCACAGGATCAGCTCCTCGGCACAGTCGGAGCACATGGCGACATGGCGCTCGAACGCGACTTCCTCGCGATCGGGCAGGAGGCGATCGATGTAGCTCGCGAACTGGAGCTCGTTGGGATGCGCGTCGAAAACGGCCGGATCCTGGGCGAACTCGCTCGCGGTGTCCAGGTACGCCTCGCGTACCATGTCCCGTACGGCTTCCAGACTCGTGTCTCGCGCTCCGGCCATCAGAGGTCATCCTCGTATTGCGCGCTCACGAGCTTCCGCAGCTTCTGGTGCAGCCTCATCTTCCTCACGTACGCGGCATTCGTCGTGATGCCGATCGTCGTGGCGACCTCATCGATGGGAAGTCCCTGGAAGTAGAATAGCTGCACGAACATCTGGTCCTTTGGCGGCAAGTGTGTGACGAGCTCACGCACCTTTGCGGCCCTCTCTGCTGCTTCGACTTGTGGTTCTGGGCCCGGCCTGGAATCCGGCCGGGTTTCTCGGACCCGCCAACTCTCTCCACTTTCCGGGTCGTCCAGCGAGATCGTCCGCCCCTCCCGCCTGAGGCGGTCGATGGTGAAGCGATTTGCCACTACCCGGAGCCAGCTTGCGAGAGAGCAGCCGTTCCGACCCTGATACTGTCTCAGCTTGCGAGAATCGTTGTCGAACAGGGCCAGAAAGACGTCCTGGCTGAGGTCTTCAATTTCCTCTTTCCTGTATGGACGGCCGAACTGCTGAAAAATAACGGTTACACCGTAGGAAACGATGCCCGAGTACTTTTCGACCAGCGTAGTGCGGGCGTCAGGGTCCCCGGCGATGCAGCCCTCGAGGAGCTCAGCCGTGGAATCAGCGCCCTTTGGCTTCTTCGTGGGAAGCGCCACGACGCGGTCGGCACGTGAGGCGGAGCCACGCATGACCGTGGCTGAAGTTGTAGGGGGACTGCCAGAAAAGGGCAAGGTCAGGTTGTCCTCGTTTTGGATGAGCACGTCTTTTGGAACGGACAGCGAAAGCCACCTCCTCCACGCGAGATCCCCCTCGGGTTGGAAATTCGGCTCTATTCCCGCTAGGAATCCCATCGGCGGTTGGGGACACCGAGCTTTTTCGAGCTCCCGGTGAACAAGATGCGGGCCCCCTCCGTAAGTATGGACGCAGAGGAGCGTCCGTTTTCGACACTGTGAGCACGATCGCACTCATCTGCCTCGGCATCTGCGGCGTCGCCAGTCTGATGGCGGCGGTGTGGGTAGTCGCGTACCGCGTCGGATTCGACGAGGGCCGCCTCACGATCCCCCTGCGGATGATCTCGGCGCTGGCCGATCACCAGATCGCCTGCCTGGAAGCGGATTCCGACCGAACGGCGCGGGATCTGGCCGAGCACCTCGGCATGCCCGAGAACGAAGCGCGGCGGTTGATCGAGCGAGCGGAGCAGGCGCGCCAACCGCGCGCGAGCGGCCTCCGGTCGGCCTGAACGACCGGTCCTCCGTCTCTCCCGCGGGGCCCGACGCCGCTCTGTTCCGAAACGGAACAGAGCGGAGCTTTTGGTCTGGGGCCGCGCAGCCGAGATACTGAGCCGTGAGCACCGATAGGAGTCGCCGCCGCCGCGGCACCCGTTCCGGCAGGAAGCCGCACCCGACCGATGCCCCGGCATCCGATCCCGCCGGACCCGGAATGGACGAGCCGGACCCGCCCCGGCGCGGAGAAGTCCCGGTCGGCATGGAGGCCGAGGTCCCCGTACGCCGTCGGCGGTCAGAGGAGCCACGCTCTCGGGACGAGATCGTGCGCGACATCGCCGCCGACATCGCCGCGACCGCGGAGAAGCTCGTAGGCGACAAGACGAGCGTCGCCGACATGAAGCTCATCCACTCCTCGCTGAAGGAGATGCGGCGGGCGTTCCAGGTATTCTCGCACTACCAGGGCATGCGAAAGGTCTCGACGTTCGGTTCCGCGCGAACGCCGCCGGACACGCCGCAGTACGAGCAAGCCCGAGAGTTCGCCCGCCGGATGGCCGACGCGGGCTTCATGGTGATCACCGGAGCCGGTCCCGGGATCATGCGCGCGTGCAACGAGGGCTCGGGGCGCGACCGAAGCTTCGGGATCAACATTCGGCTGCCCTTCGAGCAATCCGCGAACGACATCATCGACAAGGACCCGAAGCTGGTCACGTTCAAGTACTTCTTCACGCGCAAGCTCATGTTCGTGAAAGAGGCCGACGCCATCGCGCTGTTCCCCGGCGGATTCGGCACGCACGACGAGGGCTTCGAGTCCCTCACCCTGCTTCAGACGGGAAAGTCACGGCCGCTGCCGGTCGTGTTCATCGACGCCCCCGGAAGCACGTACTGGAAGACGTGGAAACGCTACGTCCAACGACACCTTCTCAAGGAAGGGCTGATCTCCGAGGCGGACATGCGCCTCTTCAAAGTCACCGACGATCTCGACGAAGCGATCGAGGAGATCACCCACTTCTACACCCGGTACCACTCGTCGCGCTTCGTCGGGGATCGGCTCGTCTTACGACTCAACAGCCCGCTGTCGAAAGAGACCGTCGCGGCGCTGAACGACGAGTATGGCGACATCGTCGCACGCGGGACGATCCATCAATCCGACGCGCTCCCCGAAGAAGCCGATGAGCCTCAGCTGACGCATCTCCCCCGCCTGGTCTTCCACTCCGCCCGCCGACACTTCGGACGCCTCCGAATGCTGATCGACGACGTCAACGACGCCTAACGGCCCAGCCGGCCGCCGGGGACGATCAATTCGATGACGTTGCCGTCGGGGTCGGCCAGGAAGATCTGGCCTACCTCGGGTCCGAAACCCAGGGCCTCGACGCCCTTCTCGGCTAGCGCGTCGAGCGTTGCCTGGTAGTCATCGACCTGAAACGCCAGGTGCGTGGCCGCCGGAGACAGGCTGCTCGGCGGGGTCGCGCGCGCCATCCCGGGGATCTCTGCGATCAAGTGCACCTGCATGTCGCCGATCCCGTACCAGACGCCCGGGAATCCGAAGTCGGGGCGCTCGATCTGCTCGAAGCCCAGCACGTCTTCGTAGAATGCGCGCGACCGATCGAGGTCCGTGATCTGCACGCTCATGTGGTGGGCTCGCTTCACGATCGCCATGCTCAGCCTCCTGGCCCTGTCGATAGCACGCCGGTCCGCCACGCACCGAGCCTCTCGTCGGGTGGATCCCAAGGGAAGAGCGGCTCTTCGAACTCGGGGGCGCCTTCGAACCATTCGCCGACGTCTCCCTCGATGCGCGCGCGGGTGCGCGGGGAAGCCACGATGATTCCGTCCCCGGCTTCGACGAATGCACGAACGGCGGCCGCGTCGGTCAGGACGGGTAGAGGGACTTCCGCGTCCAGATAGAACGGGAACAACGCCGGGACGTGTCGCGCGAACGCCACGCGGCCGGGCGGAAGACCATCCGACGCCTCCGCGAGCGCGAGCGCGAACGGCTTCTCCGTGCGGAAGCGGTCGAGGATGGGGTACTGCATCGTGAAGTAGCCGCCCAACAGGATGACCGCGAGAGCGATCGTCACCGAAGCCGAAGGTCGTGACGCGCGGTCGCACCGGTTCCAAACCAGCCAAGCAGCCACGACCTGCGCGAGAGTCAGCCCGACCAGGCCCGGCGGCACCTCGATGCCGTACACCTTCCCGACCGGCCACGCCGCGACGGCGACGGCTCCCGCGACCGCCGCGCTGCACAGCAGACCGGTCGTCGTCCAACGAAGTGCGACCGATACGAATCGACGGCGCGTCGCTCCCGTCATCAGCGCCGCAACCAGAAGTGCGCAGAACGGGAGTATCGGAAGGATGTAGTACGACCGTCGCGAACTCGACACGGTAAACACCGTGAAGATCAGAAGGATCGCCCACCCGACCCACCGCGTCTCGGGATCGAGCCGCGAGCGATCACGAACGCAATCGGCGATCGCGGCGAGGAAGACGAGCGACCACGGAAGCAACAAGACGGGCAACGCGAACAGGTAGGTATGGACGGGTCCCCGGTGATCGTGCGGCGCATAGAATCGTCGCACGTTCTCCTGGAAAACCATGTACAAGCCGCTCTCCGGATCCCCGCCGGCAACCGATTCGAGGATCGGCGGTGCATCGACACGCGCCAAGTCCGCCCAAACGAACGGCGCGAGGTAGACGCCGCCCGCGACGAGCGCCGCCACCACGAGGGCCCCGGGTCGCCGATGATCGCGCCAACGCCCGTACGTGAGAAGGTGCGGAACCAAGACGAGCACGGGAAGAACGATCGCCGCGAGACCCTTCGCATGGGCGCCCACGGCACAGATCAAACCAAACGTCGTATAGAAGAGGACTCCGGCCCGATCCTCGCGCAAACGAAACCACGCCACGGCGAGGATCACGGCAGCGACGTTCTCCATGTCGGCCGACGCGGTTCTCGACCAAAAGAGGAAGCCGTAACTCGTCAGCAGGATCCACCCGGCGAGCCTGCCGACGGCAGGCTGCCACA
>JAULKQ010053269.1:0-24566 GCA_032356285.1 Smithsoniella earleae | reverse complement strand
ATCGTGAAGCCGACATCTTTGGCATCAACCATTTCCACCTGACCAACAAGGGCTACGCGCGCTACGAGGCGCTCTACATCATCGACGGCGTGATGCAGCTTTGGGGAAACAAAGTTCCCCTCTCGGTCGAAGTCGACCAGGGGCCCTGGACCGACGGGCGGTTGTCGTATGAGGTCGTGAAGCCTCTGGAAGAGATTCGCATCCAGTTCGATGGTCCGTGCTTCGGTTTCGACCAGACGTTCCGTGGTCGCTTCCCGGTCTTCGACTACGCCGACAGCGTGAACGGCAACCCGCTTGCCCGGTTCCACGATTACGGCGGTCATTTCGAGCAGGCCATGCACTGCACGGGGACGTTCGAGATTCGCGGGGGGCCGTGTGCGGGCGAAACCCGCAAGCTCGATAGCTGGTCACACCGCGATCATTCGTGGTCGACGCGTTTTGCGGATCAGCTCCCCTGGGAGCCCGAGCACGGGGACTATCCCTCGCACTTCTGGCCTTCGATCCAACTCGCGGACAAGCACATCAACGCGTTTGGCGTGATGGAGTACGGCGGGATGGGACTGCCGGACGGCGAGAAGCCCGTCGGCGGGTTTTGTGCAACGGCCGAAGGCGCGCGCCCCATCCAGCATGCGACGGCCGAGATCCTCACGGAGGAGAACCGTCGCGACGCGGCCGCATTTCGCTACGAGATCACGATGCCGGATGGCGAGGTCCTCCACGTACGGACCGGACGCAAGCACGGTCAGGTGAAGTTGTGGGACCGCGGCGAGAACGATCTGGAGAACCGCTTTGATTGCTACGAGCCGTTCTTCGACTTCGAGGTCGAGGAGACCGGCGAGCGAGGGTACGGCGTGGCCGAGTATTCGATCCAACCCGTACGTCCCCGCTGGCTCGTCTGAAGACGAGAGGAAGGAAGGTACATGGCGGAGCAAGAAGCCTGGGAAGACCTGAACATGTTCGACATGTCGGACGAGGACGCGTGGAAAGTGATCGCGGACGCGCCCGGCTGTACCGTCACCTTCTCGCGCAAGGACGGCCACACGATTGGAGTCTGGGTTTCGCACGCGGTGATGGATGACGTGCTGTACGTCACGACCACCGCAAACCGGCCCAAGACGCGCGCCTGGGAGCGCGATCCGCGCATGTCGGCGTGCTTTGCCGTTCCCGGGCTGGGGTCGGTGACGGTCGTCGGGCGTGTCGAGTTGGGCGAGAATAAGGCCCTGCGACGACGGTTTCTCGAGGCTCTGTGTGATCGCCTCGACATCTCCGACCCGCAGGCGCGCGAATCGTGGATCGGCAAGATGGACACCGATGGACGGGTGATCGGCAAGGTGGCGGTGGAGAAGCTGATCACCTTCGACGAGCGCAAGCTGGAGTACTGAAGCGGGAAGAGCAGGGACGGGCATGGGTGACATGAGGCAAGCGCTTTCGCGATTCATCGCGGAACAGACCGGCGGTCCGGCCGAGGTACACGACCTCGAACGCATCCCCGGTGGGTTCTCGTACGAGACGTGGATGGCGAGCGCGCGTTGGCGCAACGGGGAAGCGCGGCTCGTGGTTCGTCGCGAGCCGCGGGGAGGTGTCCTCGAGCCGTACGATGCCTCCAAGGAGTACCGAATCTTGAAGGCGCTCGAGGAGACGGACGTGCCCGTCCCGCGGGCCCTGTGGCTCGAAGAGACCGGCGACGTTCTCGGGACGCGCTTTTACATCATGGAGTTCGTCGACGGCGAGATCCCCCTGCCGTGGGACGAGACGATCCCGAACGATGTCCGCCAGGAGATGCACCGGCAGTTCACGGACACGCTCGCCAAGCTTCACACGCTCGACTGGCAGGCGCTGGGACTCGACTTCCTGGGGGTGCCGGACGACCCCGAAGACCCGGCGGCGTTGGAGCTCGCGCGGTGCCGCGAGATCCTGGATCGCGTCGAGTTGCGGCCATACCCGCTCCTTCGCGAGATCCTCGCCTGGCTCGACGACAGACGCCCGCGGTCTTCGCGCCTCTCGTTGATCCACGACGACTACCGCATGGGGAACTTCGTTTGGCGAGGAGGGAAGATCGTTGCGCTTCTCGATTGGGAGAGAGCGTTCCTCGGAGACCCGATGGTCGACGTCGCATTCTCACGGCTCGAGAACCTGGCCGGTTGGTGCAGCATCACCGACACGATGGCTTCGCGGTACACCGAGCAGTCCGGGATCCCGATTCAAGAGGATGGTGTCGCGTTCTACGAGATCCTCGAGCAGTTGAAGGCGACCTTGGTCGGACTGACGGGCCTGCGAGCGTTCGCGGACGGCCGCACCGCCGACCTGCGTCTCTTGCAAATCGCCGACTTTGGTGAGCAGGCGGTTCCCGCCCTGGCCGCCGCGATTGGAGTAGGACGATGACGGCTCGAACCCTTCCGATCGGCACTTTGGCAGCCGGCATGGCGCGGTGCGTCCGCGAGGCGATCCTCCCGGCGCTGCAGGATCCCACCGCACGAACACAAGCGGAGGCGCTCGCGGCGCTGATCGACGGACTCCCCGCGGCTTTCTCCGCCGAGACGGCGACGGCCCTGCGGACGGATTCGGATGCGGCGCGGGAGTTGCTGTCGAAGCTCGGTGCTTCGTCGCCTCGTCCGCCCGCGCCGGACGCCTCGTTGGATGAGATCCGCAAGGACAATCACACCCTGCACGCGGCACTTCTCGACCTCGCGACGGGGGCCCGCGCGGACGGAGACGGCGAACGCTTGGCGGTCCTCCAAAAGTACTTTCTCGCGAGTGCGGAGAACGAACACGCCCCGACAGAGCAGAGCACCGACTTCGCTGCGCTCAGCTCACAAGAGGATTCGGCGCGCCGCGGCTCGTGAGCCGTAGCGCGATACCGAAACGACGGAGACGACGATGGCAACGATGCGTGGTGCAGTGCTGGTCGAGCCCTACAAGATCCGGCTCGAAGAGTTCCCCAAGCCCGAGGTCGACGACGACAACGCGGTCCTGATTCGGACCGAGGGCGTCGGGATCTGCGGGAGCAACCTTCACTGGTGGACGGGGGGCGGGCCCGCGACGAAGCTGATGGAATTCCCGATGCCTGGGGCGGGTGGCCACGAGTTCGCCGGTGTCGTCGAAGACGTCGGGGCGCGGGTGACGCGGGTCAAGCCCGGCGACCGGGTCACGATCGATCAGTTCGAGAGCCGTTCGTGCGGCTACTGCTCGCAGTGCACGACCGGGCTCTTCACGCAGTGTGAGAACATCGCAGAGCCTGGCCTCGAGGGTTTCTTCGACTACCTGAAGTTCACCGAGCGCGGCCTCTACCACGTTCCCGATGGTATCGAGACGTACGTCACGTCGATCGTCCAGCCCTACGCCTGCTCCGTCAGTGGCGTGCGGCGCGCGGGCATCGTGGGCGGAGAACGAGTCGTCGTCCTGGGCGCTGGAGTCCTCGGCCTCTGTGCGGCCGCCACGGCGAAGGCGCTGGGGGCAGAGAAAGTCATCATCACCGCGAAGTACGACTCGCAGAAGAAGCTCGCCGAGAAGTTCGGCTGTGACGTCGTCGTCGAGAGCGGCTCGGACGATCTGGTCGAGCGGCTACTGGAGGAGACCGGGGGCCGCGGCGCCGATCTCGTGGTCGAGACGGTCGGAAGCCATGCCCCAACTCTCGGACAAGCGCTCGAGATCGTCCGACCGAGGAGCAAGGTCGTCGTGCTCGGCCTTTGGGATGATCTCGTGCCGTTGGACTCGTGGCAGGCCATCTTGAAGGACGTAACGCTTCTTTTCTGCATGAATCACGGGGTGATCGGGCACAAAGCGGACTACGAGCTGTGCCTCGACTGGATGGCGAGCGGCAAGGTGCCTGCGCAAGACCTCGTGAGCCATGTGCTTCCCTTCGACCAGCTCGAAGAAGCGTTCCGGATCGCGGCCGACAAGAACAGTGGCTGCGTAAAGGTCATCGCTCGGCCGCACTGAAGTCATGGCGAGCGCCGTCACAGATCTGGCTCCGTTCTTCTTTCAGGTGGCCTACGTCGTCCCCGATCTCGCGGAGGCCGAAGCGTGGTTCAAGCGCGTCTTCGGTGTTCGGTACTTCGAGCGCATGGAAGGCGTCACGATGGGCGATGGCTGTCGTCATCGCGGTGGTCCGTCCGACGGGGTACTGGATCTCTCCCTCGGGTTCTTCGGCGTCACGCAGGTCGAGTTGGTGAAGCCGGCCGGAGGAACGTCGATCCACGGGGAGTTTCAGGCGGCGGGAGGCACCGGCCTTCACCACGTGGCGTTCGTCGTGCCGGATTTCGCCGCGACGACGGCGCGGCTCACCGGGGAACTGGGCACGCCGGCCGCCGACGGAGTGATCGAGGGTGGCATGAAGGTCGACTACGCCTACTACGAGTGTACGGGGGCCGCGGCCTCGACCATCGAGGTTCTGGGCTTCGACGAGGCCGCGCGGCACTTCATGGCCGAGCTCAAGCAGAAGAGCCGGCCGTGAGGCCGAGACCGTCCCACCGAAACGAAAGGAAAGCTCCTTGGTAACCGCCGAAGACGAGTACCTGCACCACGCGCCCGACGTCGAGAAGGGTCTGTGGAGCGACAATTTCTGGCTCTCGATCTGCGACCGCGAAGCGGACGTGTTCGGCGTGAATCACGTCCATGCGAGCACGAATCGCGGGTACGCGCGGTTCAGTACGATGCTCGTGATCGATGGCACCCCGATGCCGTGGGCGAACAAGGTCGCGTTGCCGGACGGTGTTTCGGACGGGCCGTTCGACGCGCTTACCGAAGGGCACATGACCTACGCCGTCGTGAAGCCGCTCGAAGAGTTGCGCGTTACGTACGACGGTCCTCGCTATGGTTTCGATCTGACGTACAAGGCCCGCTTCCCCGTCTTCGACTACCGCGACTGCATCGGTGGCAATCCTCTTTCCGGCGCGATGTATTACGGCGGCCACTACGAGCAGGGGCTCCATTGCCAAGGTGATTTCGAGGTTCGAGGAGGGCCGCGCCCCGGAGTCCGAAAGATCGACTCGTTCGCCCACCGCGATCACTCGTGGACGTTTCGCTTCAGCACGGAGACGCCGTGGGAGCAGCCCGCGGTAACCCGCCAGCAGAGCCTTGGTCATTTCTGGCCGTCGGTGCAGTTCAAGGATCGACACTTGAACGCCTTCGGTTGGATGAACCCCGACTACGAGCCGCCGATTCCCGATTCTCCGACCGTGGGCGGGTTCCTTTCCGACGCAAACGGGAGTCGGCCGATTCAAGACTGCACGTGCGAGGTTCGTCTCGAGGACGACGGCCGTTCGGCGATGAGCTTCCGGTATCGGTTCACGCTCCCGGACGGTGAGGTGATCCACGTGCGAACGGGCCGGAAGTACGCCCAGACCGTAAACGGCCAGATGCGCGGCGAGAACGACGCCGAATGCGGAATGGATTGCTACGAGGGCTTCTTCGACTTCGAAGTCGAAGAGACGGGCGAGCGTGCGTATGGCTGCGCCGAATACTCCATCATGCCGCCCTCGCCCCGGTGGCGGTACTGAGACCGGGAAGGACGCTTTCGTGGAACGAGTCCTGGCGATCGACGTGATGAATCACCCGATCGAGGCGAAGCGCAGCCTCGGCGGGGATCCCTTCGAGTTCGAGGAGTTCAAGATCATGCTCCGCACGACGTTCAAGGCCGCCGCCGCGCCGGACGAGGTGCGTGGTGGCGCCAAGACCGGGGGCAAGAAGAAGGGGACGCGGAAGAAGGCGGCAAAGAAGGATCCGAAGTCGACGATGTTGCAGGGGCACGCGTCGGTGAAGGAGCTCGTACGAGACATGGACGAGCTCGGCTACGAGTACGTAGTCATCACCGCGACGAAGATGTGGTCGTACCGGCACCATCACCAGCTGATTCTCGACTACAGCGTGGACGACGTAGGGCAGCTGGTTGCCGAGGGGAAGGGGCGCATCATCGGCGCGGCAAGCTACAACCCGTGGCGAATCGAAGAGAGCCTGCAAGACGTCGAGAAGGGCGTGCGCGAGTACGACTTCAAGTACGTCTGGTTCCATCCTCTCTCGTTCGGCATGGCTCCGAACGACCGCCGATTCTACCCGCTCTACGCGAAGTGCAACGAGCTCGACATCGCGGTGGGTATGCAGGTCGGCCACTTGGCCGAGGTGCTGCCTTCCGACGTTGGCCGTCCGATGCTGGTCGACGATGTCGCCATCGACTTCCCGAACCTGCGGATCAACCTGTCGCACACGGGTTGGCCGTGGGTCGACGAATGGTGCTCGATGCTCTGGCGCCATCCGAACGTGTACGGCGACATCTCGGCGTATATGCCGCGAAGCCTCGACGAGCGTCAGGTCCGGTTCATGGATAGCTCGCGCGGGCGCAACAAGGTTCTGTTCGGAACGAACGGTCTAGGACTCCGGAAGTGTGTCGAGCAATTTCGCGACCTGCCGATCCAGGATGAGACCCAGCGTCGAGTGCTTCGAGAGAACGCGCTCGAGTTCCTCAAGATCGATTGAGAAGAGCCTCGGGGGAGAGATCGATGGGTAAGCTCGACGGAAAGATCGCAGTCGTCACCGGTGGCGGATCCGGCATCGGCCTCGGCATCGCCGAGCGCTTTGCGGAAGAAGGTGCACGGCTCGTGCTGGTCGGCCGCCAGAAGGAGCGTCTGGACCGCGAAGCGCAACGGCTCGGAGGCGGTGCGATCGGTATCGCGGCGGACGTCGGCGACGAGTCTCAGGTGAGAGCGGTGTTCGATCGGCTCGAGCGGGTCGACCTTCTCGTGACCTGCGCGGGCGGCGCGGTCTTCGGCACGATCGACGGACTTCCCTCGAGCGAGTGGAAGTCGCTCTTCGAGGGACGATTCTTCGGGCAGATCCATGCGTGTCACCATGCCGTTCCGAAGATGCCCGAAGGCGGCGTGATCCTCCTGTGCTCGGGAATCGCGGCCGAAGCGTACGTGCCGGAGTACAGCGGCGGCGCGGCTCTGTGCGGCGCGGTGAACGCGCTCGGCAAGAACCTGGCGGTCGAGCTCGCCCCTCGCGGGATTCGCGTGAACGTGATCTCGCCGGGGTTGATCGAAGGAACCGACATCAAGAACAACCTGCCCGAGGCCAAGCTTGCGGTGTTCTGGGAGGACACGGTCGGCCGCATCCCGGCGCGCCGTGCGGGTACCGCGCGTGACACGGCAGATGCTGCGCACTTTCTGGCGACATGCGGATACGCAAGCGGAGTCGTGATCGACGTCGACGGCGGCTGGACCGCCACATGAACATCCGAACCAAAATCCCGCGTTGCTCGACATTTTTCCCCTGGATATGAAGAAGCCCCGCGTGCCCGGAGGCCCGATGATTTTTCGCTTTGCAACATCTCCTGTACTCGTTCTCTGCCTGCTCTTCGCTTCGGTCGCATTGGGCCAGGACGACCAGGGCTACCACGCCGGCGAGGATGGTCCGCCCGACTACACGGCGGATGAAGAAGCGGGCACCGATCCGATTCCAGCGGACGAGCCTCGCAGCTTCGACGAACCTCCGGTCGGGATCGAGGTCGTGAAGCCCACGAAGTCGCCGAGCCGGGGCATTCCCGTCGAAGAGCTCGTCGTCACCGCGCAGAAGCGCGCACAGGACATTCAAGACGTCCCGATCTCGATGACCGCCCTCTCGAGTCAGTTCATCGAGGACTCGGGTCTCACCAGCGTGCTCGACATGTCGCAGTACGTGCCAAACGTGCAGATCAATGCGGTGACGGACTCCCGTTCCACCGCGATCCGGATCCGCGGCATCGGCAGCGACAGCAACAACGCAGGCATCGACTCGAGCGTCGGCGTCTTCATCGACGGGATCTACCAGGGCCGTTCCGGTGCGGCGTCGATCACCGACCTGGTGGACGTCGAGCGAATCGAAGTGCTTCGGGGGCCGCAGGGCACGCTTTATGGCAAGAACACCGCGGCGGGCGCGATCAGCGTGGTCAGCAAGAAGCCGGTGATGGACGTCTGGGAAGGTCTGATCGAAGGTCAGGTCGGGAACTACCAGAACCGGCAGATCCGCGGCACGATCAACCTACCGGCGATCGAAGACGTCGCCGCCTTCCGCCTGTCGGGCTACTACGTCGACCGCGGTCCGTACGACGAGTTTCCGGACGGCACCGGCGTGAACGACTCGAATCGTGCCGGCGCTCGCTTGCGGGGCCTCTTCAACATTACCGACGATCTCGAGCTTCTCGTCTGGGCGGACTACGGCACGGAGAACAGCAAGTGCTGCGTGCCGGACATCATCACGTACGAAGGCTTTCCGAACCTGGACGTGGTGTTCTCCGACGCGTTCGCCTCGGGCATCCCCGGCATCGGCAGTCTCGAGGGGGCCACCGGCGTTCCGCTTCCGGAGGTCGTCGATCCCTTCGACCGCATCGTGGGCGGCAGTCAGGACCCGGTGAACGACGTCGATGTCTGGGGCGTCGCGGGCGAGATGAACTACGACATCGAAGACTACGTCATCACCTGGCTGAACGCCTACCGGCAGTTCAACAGCTACAGCGAGCTCGACGGTGACTTCTCGCAGTACGATGCCGTCTTCCAGAAGACCAACGAGCGCTTCGAGCAGTTCTCGTCGGAGCTTCGGGTCACGTCGCCCTACGGAGAAGACCTGGAGTACGTCGCCGGGCTCTTCTTCTACTACTCGCAGGATCGCACCCAGGGGGAGACCGGCATCGCCGAGGACTACTTCCTCGCGTCCGATACGCTGCGAAACACGTTCCTCTTGCTCGGTGATCCGGACGGCGACGGCCGCGTTTCGAACATGGATTCCAACGTTCACAAGACGTGGAGCTACGCGTTCTTCGGGCAGGGGACGTACCATTTCAACGATGAGTGGGACCTCACGATCGGCCTTCGTGGCACGTACGAAGAGAAGAGCCGCAGCGGGTCTCAGATCTCCGGTTTCAATCTCTTCGATGCGGGACCGTTTGGCCCCGACCGCTACGCCGACGAGAGCCTCTCGGTCTTCAACCTCTCCCCGATGGGTGCCCTGCAGTACTACCCGACCGAAGAGTCGATGATCTTCTTGAAGGGGGCGCGCGGCTTCAAGTCCGGTGGCTTCAATCAGCTTCGGACGCTGGGTGGCATGAACACGCAGTTCGACGACGAGAAGGCAACGGATGCCGAGATCGGTGTCCGTACGGCGTGGTTCGAGCGCATGCTCACCGTGAACGCCACGTTCTTCTACACCTGGTATGACGACTTCCAGTCCCAGCAGTTCGACGGAAACTCGTTCACCGTCACGAACGCGGGGAGTCTCGAAACATACGGCTTCGAGACGGACATGTTGTTCGTGCCGCACCCGATGTTCGTGGGTGGGTTCGCCGCCGGCTACAACCATGCACGCTACTCCGACTTCGATGGCGCTCCCTGTACGGCGGAGCAGGCCTTCGAGGAACGCGTGAAGGCGGGAAATCTCGTTACACCGACCGGGTGCACCCAGGACCTGACCGGTCGGCCCTTGGACAACGCACCCGAGTGGACGGTCTCGACCTTCGCCCAGTTCACCGCGCCGATCGGGGAGATGCCTTGGCTCGAGTGGGGGCTTCTCGGCTATCTTCGGGCGGAGTATTCCTTCCGGGACGTGACCTATTTGGCTCAGGATCTCGACGAGAACTTGATCCAGCCGTCCGTGAACCTGGTCAATCTCCGAGGCGGCATTCGGACGGAGGACGACCACTGGGAGCTCACGCTCTGGGCGATGAACCTCTTCAATGAGGGATATAACGTCATTGGGCTCGACGTCCCGATCATCAGCGGATATGCAGGCGTGAACGGTCCGCCGCGCACCTACGGCGCGACTCTTCGTTATCGCTTCTACTAGGACGGGGGATCCAGATGGGCGCACGGTGGGGGATCATCAGCTGCGGGTTGATCGCAACGCTCCTTACGGCAACGCCGGCCGTTTCGGAAGACGAGAAGACCGGCACGCTCATCGTCGCGGCAACGGGTTTCGAGTCCGAAGACGGTCACGTGCTCGTCCAACTTGCCAACTCGAAGGAGGACTACGAGGCCGACGACGAGGGCTTCCGTGTCGCGCGAATCAAGGCCGCGGACGGTAAGGCGACGACGAAGTTCGAGGGCCTGCCGTACGGCGAGTACGCCATCAAGATCTTCCACGACGAGAACGACAACGAGGAGCTCGACATCGGCTGGATGGGGCCCGAGGAGCGCTACGGCTTTTCGAACGATGCCCGCGCGATGATGGGGCCGCCCGACTGGGACGACGCGAAACTCGTCGTGGACCAGCCCGAACAGTCCATCACGATCAAGGTCGAGTAGGGCGCCCCCCGGAGAGCGCCGATGCGGAACCCCCCGTTGCGCGACAACGACCCGGCCGCGCGCGCGATCCGTGTCGTGAGCAACCAGCCGGGGCTCCGAAATCTTTGCTCGTTGCCGCGCCGCGTCAGGTGAATTCGCTGAAAAGCGTAGTCTTTTCAGGCTCGGTAGGTCCTCGGGATCGCTTGGAGTGATTCATTGTCGCCCCGGCGGCCGCGTCGTAGCGTCTTCCGCGTCGGGGCGATCGGGATCGCCGCGCGAGCGATGGGAGGACAACGAGGATGTTTCGTCACCAGCTTCTGGGACTACTCCGAGATGGTAATGCGTACCACGGTTACGCGCTGGTGAAGGAGTTCGTGCGTCGGACCGGTGTCGACACGAATACCGGCTACGCGTACCGCGACCTTCAGAAGTTGGTGGAGGACGGTCTCGTCGAGGTCGTGGAGAACGCGAAGGGCGCCGACCGACGTCGGCGGCCGTATCAAATCACGGAGGCGGGGCGCGTCTGCTTCGAGGAATGGTTCTCCGATCTTCCCCAGGTCACGATGGGACCAGATGGCGAGCTTGCGGCGCGCGCGATCTTCTTCGACGAGGTCGAGCGCGACGCCTCCGAACTCGTGATCGAGCGCTGGCGGCAGGGCTTGGACTTGCTCCGGAAGAAGATCCAGCAGCAGATCGATTTCCCGCCGACGAAGGGTGGGAACTCTCGGGTTCTGGAGATGATCCAACGCCGTCGCAAGCGCCTCGTCGAGGCGGAGCTTCGCTTTCTCGACGACCTACAGGCGAGTGCGAAGGAGGTAGCGGTGGAGGAAGGAGCCGCGCTTCTATCCGTCGCTGCGGGGGCTCGGACCTGAGCGGCGACGATCAGGGCAGTCGCAGCCGGATCGCCGACGGCCGAACCCGGATCGTCCACCGCTCACGGAGCGCGGCTTCCTCGCCGTCGAGTTGAGCGGGCATCGGGTGAGAAAGCTGGATCCGGATCGTCGTACACTCCCGCATCGACTCGGGCGCGAAGATCCGCTCGCCCCTCTCGAAGTGAACGTGTCGTCGCCAAGCCCCGACGTAGCCGCGGAGGAACTGCCCACGGCTCTCGAAGGTGTGGAGTGCCAGGCGGCCGGGCTGGATCCCTCTCGCGTCGGAGAACCGGAACTCTCCTGCGTACAGCGGGCAGGTCCCGACCAGGATGTTGTACGCGCTTCCTTCGAAGCGGTTCCCGTCGGCATCGATCGCGACTTTGATGGGGCGATGTGCCAACGCCTCGATCGCGCAGCTGACCAGATACAGCGGATAGCCCCCAAGGGTCTTTCCCAGGCGCAGGCGCGCGCGCAGTTGGTTTCGCCGTCGTAGGATCGCACCGTCGATGCCGAGCGCGAAGGACCCGACGAACGGGCTTCCGTCGGCGTCGCCCGTGGTGAGCCTCGCGACCCGACCCGAGTGGATCGACGCGAGGGTCTTCTCGATGGCTTCGAGACCGTGCACCCGCACCGACGGCAGGCCGAACGAGCGCGCGACGTTGTTGGCCGTCCCAAGGGGGAGGATTGCGAGATCCGGGCGGCGCTCCACGGGGATTTCGAGGAGGCCCGCGGCGACCGCGGCGACCGTGCCGTCGCCGCCGGCGGCGACCACGACATCGGCTTCGCTCGACTCGACCAGGTCGCGCACGCGTTCGGAGTCGCGGCCATCGCCGACGGTTTCCCGCTCGCAGCGCGGATCCCCGCGGAAGAAGTCACAGGCGTCCTGCACCGCCTGGAATTGGTTGCGTCTCTCTGGATGAACTACGAGCGCCATCCGGGTCGTTGCCGGAAGCGCCAGTGCAGGTGCGCTCACGCTTGGGGAACGAACTCGTAGTACTCGACTGCGAGATCCTGGAACGCGGCTTCGTGGGTTTCGCCGACGCGAGAGATTGCGAACGTCCCGGGCCGAGGCGGCTCGAGTCCGTCGACCGCGCGGCCGTCGTGCAGCGCCTCGTACTGCTCTCGTGTCAGGTCGATCGCAGAGGAAAGCGCGCGGCGGGCTCCGATGCGGGCGGCTGCTTCCCTCCAATTCGGAGCGGCCGCAAGCGGCATCGCCTCGGCCGCGTCACCGCTGCCGTACCCGACGGCGACCATCGGATGGTCGAACAGCTCGATGTCGCGCTCGCGCGCATCCTCGAAGCCGGCGGCCAGCCATGCGGGAAGTGCTGCAGAGTAGAGGTTGCCGAGGTCGCGCACGACCTCGTCGCCAAGGCTCATCTTCGCCTGCAGCAGTTCGCGGAACGACGCCTTCTTTCTGAGCAATCCCGCGACGGCACTCGTCGCGGCGTATGGATTCGTGGGACCGTCTTCGAGGAGTGTGCCGAAGAGATCCGGGGACGACTCCGTTTCGCGCAAGACGTCCTCGTAACCGACACCGGCTTCGACGCACAGCGCCTGAAGCTCGTCGTGATGATGGTCTCCTCGGGCGAGCCCCCGGGCGTAGAGGAACGACATCGCTTGGACCGGCATCTGTTGGTACGGCCGGTGGAAGAAGAGCGCCCGAACATCGGCATAGTAGCCGCCGGCCGATACCCCGAGCCGCCGCAGCATCTCTTCGACCGCGTGCACCGTTCCGTCGAGATAGGAGAACGTGGAGTAGGGCCCCGAGAACACCGGGAAGTCGGCGATCCGTTCGCCGGTGCGGGCGTACTGGTCGAGCCAGTGTCGTGCGAACGGCTTGCGGAAATCGGGGCCCCGATAGTCCGACGCACTGCCCGCATTGTCGAGGTCCACCGTGAAGAGCTGTGGATCGTCCTCCACGAGAAACGCGACGGCGCCGGCACCCTGCGTCTGCTCGCCGGTGCTCCCTCGTTCATATTCGGCGATGTCGGCACAGACGACGATCGCCTGCCGTCCCGCCCCGTCCGTGCGAAGGTAGCGGATCGCGTTCTTCAGGGCGTAAACGCCGCCGAGGCAGGCGTGCTTGAACTCCGGAACCTCGAGGTGTCGCGAGAGGCGCTTGCGCCCCAGTCGCTCGAGCGCGCGATCGACCATGCCGCGTACGATGACGGCTCCGGCTGCGTTGTCGGTGCTGGACTCGGTCCCGAGGCCCAGAAAGCCGACCCGCGCCGGGTCGATGTTGTACGCTTCGATCAAACGCAGGACGGCATTCGCGGCCATGGTGTAGACGTTCTCGTGAGGGCCCGGCACACGGAAGCTCTTTCCGACGACCGCTTGGACCTTGTCCCACGAGTTGCTCGTCCACTCGCACCACTTCTCGAGATCGACACGTTGAGCCGGCACATAGAGGCTCATTCCGCTCACCCCCGGGAGGGTGTTCGTCGATCCCGAAGTCTGGCCTGACATCATCTGCGTCTTCTCCCCGATTCCCACCGTTCGCGCCGACTGCCGCGCGCGACCGAACCTCAACCTAACATGGCTCCGTGGGCCTGCCAGGGATGTTCGCGCGATTCGACGATGCGCGAGTCGTTCCGCGCGAGATTCGACGCTCGGCTCGTCGGGACCTCCGCATCAATCAATCGATCGATTCAGGAGCGACGAGATGCGTGCTGCGCTCGGCTTCGGGAGATGCTCGCCTAGAATTCGTTCGGGCGAAGCATGGCGTCGTGGCCGCCGTCCACGAAGACGACCGAGCCGCACATGAAATCGGCCTTCGGGGAGAGCAAGAAGGTGATGACGTTCGCGAGCTGCTCCGGTGTGCCGATGCTTCCGGTCGGTACGGTTTCTCCGAAACCCTTGATCGCTTCGCCGAACTTCGCATCGGCCATGACGTGTTCGGTGAGCGGGGTCCGCGTGATGCCGGGCGCGACGGCGTTCATGCGCACGCCAGCCTTCGCGTAGGCGGTCGAGTTTCGGCGCATCCACCGGGTCAGCGCGAGCTTCGAGCCGGCGTATGCGTTCTGTCCGTCGCCGATCTCGTCCGACGATGCGGTTGCCGCGGCTTCGTCTCCCGAGAGGCACTTCTCGACGTAGGACGCGTCGCTTCCCATCGGCGCCGAATTCGACGAGATCAGGATCATGCAGCCCTTCTTCTTGGCGACGAGATCCTTCAGCGCCTCTACGAGGACGACCGTGCCGAAGTAGTTGATCCGGGTGACGAGAGACGGCGGCGAGACCGAAGGGCCAACCCCCGCGCACGGTACGAAGCCATCCAGCCCGTCTGGCGCTCGTTCTTTGATGCCGGCGATCGCGGCCTGGCGCCCCTCGTCCGTCGAGAGGTCCGCGAGGATGTCGGCATCCTTGATGTCGACCACAATGACGTCGTGGCCGGCGTCCACGAGCTGCTTTCGTACGGCTCCGCCGATGCCTGTCGCGCCGCCGGTCATTGCGAATGTGCCCAAGGTTGGCTCCTTTTCTCTTCAGTGAGTCGGGACGGTAGGACCGGGTATAGCGGACCGGGACGGCGGGCCCCAAGCCGCCGCGCGGCGACGCGGCGCGGCCGCGTCTCGTCCGGCGAAGGCCATCAGTCACAGCGCAGAACGCCGTCGTCGTTCCGGTAGCCACGGTCGCACTTGGCCATCGTACCCGTGGGGCGCCACGCGCCTTCTTTGGTGCGGCACTCGCACAGCAGGACCACGCCGTCCCAGGCGCAGTTCCGACACGAGTCGTAGTAGGTTCCGGGGGGGCCGCAGTTCACGTGACATGGTGTCTCTCGCAGGTGGGCGCGGTAGTCGACGTGCATCGCGTTCAGGCGGGCGAGAAGGTGTACGGACGCCGCCGCAAGTGCGAGTCCGAGGAGAAGGCCGAAGAACCGAGGCTCGCGTCGCGCCCAGAGCAGGAATCCCCAGCCGCCGAGCAGCGTGATCGGCACGGCGGGATACGTGTAGGCGTCCCAGTCCGAGTAGTGTCCGAACAGAGGGTCGAGGGTGAGGAGGAACGCGAAGTGCGCCGCGCCGATCGCCCCGAGGATGAGAACGCGCAGATCGACCTTTGTTCGATCGCGTACGAGCTCCGAGGTCGTGCAGACGACGAAGAGCAGGAGGCCGACCGCGTCGACCAGGAGGAGGAGATGCCCCATCTCGTTCCAGTGCTTGACGGAGAACATGTACTCGACGGGAAGGAGACAGCTTCCGCTCTGAAAACCCCAGTCGCAGCTCGCGGCTTCGGCTGCTTCGGAGTACCACGCTCCCCACGCGCGCGGTCGACCGTGTCCGACGATCGTCGCGCACGCGGCGGCAGCGAGCGAAGCGACAGCGGGTGGCCAGACGCGCCGGAGGCTTCGATCGCGCCGGATGACGTCGTAGACCAGGAAGAGGATCGGCGGCGCGAGCAGGATCATCCCGATGTAGAAGAACGGGCCCACGGCCACGATCAACAGGGGACCCCAGAGCGACGATTTCCCTTCGAGCACCCGGAACGCGAGCCAGAGAGACACGCCGGTCACCGCGAGCGGGACGGGGTAGATGTCGAGATAGCCGACCGAGATCTGCAGCACTCCGAAGGAGCTCCACACCAGTGCGGTGAGCGCGGCCGCTTCTCGTCGGGTGGTGGAGAGATGCCGTGCGCATCCGGCGAATGCCATCATTGCGACCGTCCCGACCAGGACGTTCGCGCTGCGTGCGAATTGCTCGGGCGACAACGGGGGGACGAACGCGGTCGAGAGCAAGCGGTACAGCCGGATGCTGAGGTACCACCGAGGGTTGTAGTGGAAACCGGGCTGCGTCGACCCCAACACGAACTCGGCGGAGTCGAGCGCATGGGGCGTCTGGGGAAACCATACGCTGGTTGCAAGAAGCGCCGCGAACACCGCGAGGAACGCGGCGGCGATCTGCCCCGGGGAAGGGTCGCGAAGCGGTTCGCGACCGGCCGGGTGGTGCCAGAGAGCTTGGCCGAGTAGCGGGAGTGCGACCACCAATCCGGCGCCGATCCACGGGAGCCAAGGCCTTCGGTAGAGGTGCGCGTAGCTCCAGGTGACGGACAGATCCGGATCGATGAAATGAAGGAGGATGTACGCGCCGAGGCTCAGCGCCAAGACCGTCGCGATGGTCGTCGCGATGACCGTCGCGATGGTCGTCGTCCCGCGGGATTCGAGCGGCGCCACGACGTGCCTCAGGTCGACGGCGAAAACCAGATCGGCGACGTGACGGCGCGTTCCTGCAGCGTGGCGGGATAGCGCTCGTCACAGCACGCTTCGAGCTCCTCGGTCACGGTCGATGCGTCGTCGCACCGAACACCGGCCTCGTTGCACACCCAGGTGTGCCATCGGCACGTCGGGCTCTCCAGGACGCGCGCGTAGTAGAAGGCGCGCTCGTCCGGGTCGAAGTCGGGGTCCGCCCACACGGCGCAGAGGCTGGAGGGCCCGTCCCCGCTGATCTGACACGTCGACGGATCGACCGTGGTGCCCGATGTCGGGTCGCCGGCGACGTCGAAGACTCTTTCGTGCGTCTCGCCGTCCTTGGTCCAGCCCTTGATGATCTGGATTCTTTGGAGCGCGACCGGAGTGGAGCCGGCGGCGCCGGGATCGGCGAGAGCGGATACGGCGAATCGCGGTCCGTCTGCACCCGCGGGGCGCTCGTGGAGCTCTCCGCCCATGGGCACCCCCCCCTCGTAGCCGAGCTCGGCGAGGTTGGGCGCGTCGCATGCGTCGTCCGGGTAGCCCCAGCCGCCGAAGAAGCGGACCGACATGCGCGGACCGCTCGTCGAGTAGGTCTCGCGTCGGCGCATCGCGTCGAACAGCGAGTCGCGGGTGTTCTCTTCCGCCCAGATCACGGCGAGGCCTCCGGGATTGAACTCCACGTCGTCGGGGAGTCGCTTGGGGCCGCCGTCCTTCGCCGGGGTGCCCGCACCGCCGTGCCCGGGATGGGCCGTCTCGTCGACGTAGCCGGGGGTGCCGAGGTGGGTATCGGTGCTGCCGATCAACCCGAACTGATACGGGTTCGCACCGAACTTCTCTTCGAGCTGCAGGCCAGTCTTGAGCGCGTTCCGTACGAAGTTCGTGGGGGCGGGCGTCGTATCGATTCCGGCGAACTTCGCGCTGAACGTGTCGTACGGCAGCAGCTCGAAGTTGCAGAGCTCGTCGTTCGTACCGACGCCGGTCCGACACTCGGAGTCGCCCTTGTGTTGAACGAGCTCCGCGAGCGGCTCGGCGCGCTTGCGCAGCCGAACGTACGCCGCCGTAAAGGGCCGGCCGGTTTCTTCCTCGTCCCCGAACATCAAGCCACCGCTCAGGTTCGAGTTGTGGGGGATGGCGAGCACCTCGCATCCGTCGACACCGTCGGTGCACTCGGTCTCGAGGTCGCGCCACAGCTGGCTCACCACGGTTGCGTCGAGCGAGCTCACCGGCAGCTCCGGAACGTTCTCGTTCCGGAAGATCACGTTCCGGTGCAGGTTGGAACTCATCGGGGCGCCGGTCCACTCGTACGCGATGAAGCTCGTGAATCCGCATTCGTCGGATCGGTCGTACGCTTCTTCGGCGGCGTCGATCGTCTCGTTCCACGGCGTCCGCGCGGCGTCGAGACAATCTTTCGAATCTTCGCCGCAGAAGCTGAAGCGAGAGGCATCGGCACCCTCGGCGCTTCGCGAGTTCATCATGAAGAACGCGAGCCGCGGCCAACGGCGGTATACCCGACACATGGGAGAGCCGTATCCCGGAAGGCCCGGGGTGCGGCACATCCGGAGCTCGCCAAAGAGCTCCGCATGGTCGGTGACGGCGGCGAAGTCGAGCGGGCGACGGAGCCGGAGCGAGCGGAGCGCCTTTCCTTCGGCGTCGTGCGGCTGGATCCCGACTTCCTCCCCCTTCGCGAACCGGTACGCGTCGCGGGGCCGGAGCATCGTTCCTTGGGTCGACGCGTCGAGCGAGAGGGTCGTGTGTACGTGGAGGTCGCCGAAGAAGGGCCGGCGGAGCGGATCGCGGTCGCGACAGGGCGGTCGTGGCTCGGCCCCGAGGGCCGTGGACGCGAGCGCGATGCACACAGACGCGAGGAGGAGTGCTCGGGAGGTCGCGCTCATGCGAACAGTCGCAGCAAGTTGACGCGTCCGCCGCCCTCGATGAGCGGGGTCGTGTAGATGCGGAGCAACGCTCCTGCCAGAAGGAGGATGACCGCGGCGACGATTCCCCCGGTTCGCCAGGTGGCCGGGACCGCTCGATCGAGCAGGCTCGCCACGAAACGCGCGACGACGTAGAGCGCCGCCGTCGCGGCCACCGCTTCCAATACGAACAGCCCGGTAATGAGGGCCACGATCGTTCCGCCCTCGGTGACGAGCACCGCGAGCGTGTATCCGGCCAGTTCGTAGAGCCAGATCGTCGGCACCCAGCCGCCCTCGAACACCCAGTAGGGCACGGGCAGTGCGACGACCAGCGCGATCCATAGAATTCGGCGGGTCGCTTCCACAGTCACGGGCGGGACGAGACCATGCGGTACCCAGGTGGTCAAGGATCGCGGCTCCGGGTAGCAGGAGGATGCGGATGCAATCGGACCTTCCCTATCGCGGGCGTTTCGCTCCTTCGCCGACAGGCGATCTTCATCTCGGGTGTGCGGCGACCGCGCTCGTGACGTGGCTCGCGGCACGGGAGGTGGGCGGCCGCCTGGTGCTGCGGATGGAAGACCTCGACACGCCGCGTGTCGTCCAGGGGGCCGCCGAGCGTCAGATCGAAGATCTGAGATGGCTCGGGCTCGACTGGGACGAGGGGCCGGCGGAAGGGGGAGCGTTCGGGCCCTATACGCAGTCGGAGCGGTTCGGGCTCTACGAGGACGCCCTCGACCGGTTGGGCCGGGCCGGACGGCTGTACTATTGCGACTGCTCTCGCGCCGAGATCGCCCGGATCGCGAGTGCGCCGCACGCCGGAGAAGAGGGGCCACGCTACCCGGGCCTTTGCCGCGAGTACGGGCTCGAGACGCGCGAGTGGAAGAGGCCGCCCGCGATTCGCCTCAACGTGCCCGAGCGCGAGGTCGCCGTTCGCGATCGTCTCCTCGGGGAGATTCGTCAGAACGTCGCGACCGACGTGGGCGACTTCGTCTTGAAGCGGGGCGACGGGGTCTACTCGTACCAGTTGGCCGTCGTCGTCGACGATCTGGCGATGGGTGTCACCGAGGCGGTCCGGGGTGCGGATCTGCTGGGCTCGGCGCCGCGACAGGTTCTCCTGGCCGAGCTTCTGGGCGGCGAACCGCCCGGGTTTGCGCATGCTCCGCTGGTTCTCGCCGCGGACGGGCAGCGTCTCGCGAAACGCGCCCCGGGCGTTTCTCTGCGCGACCACCGCGAGGCGCGTCGTTCCCCGGGCGCCGTCGTGGCGGCGCTGGCGCGGACGCTCGGTCTCGTCGACGCGGACGACCCCCGCAAGGAGATCCTGCCGCGGGCCCTGCTCACCGAGGGCTGTCTGGGACGGCTCCGGGGGCGCCGTGAGGTCCGGCTCGATTCGTCCGCCAAGATTTCCCGGGATCGGACCGACATATAAGGGATAGGAAGTCGGATCCCATGCCGCCCACTCTCCCCACATCTTTCGCCGCCGGACGCTACGAGGTCGACCGGTGCTTGGGGGAAGGGGGGCGCAAGGACGTCTACCTTGCCAGAGACACCCGACTCGACCGCCCGGTCGTCGTCGCCTGGATCAAGGCCGCCGCTCTGGAGGACGGGGAACGCGAGAGGCTGCAGCGCGAAGTGCAGGCGCTGGCGCGACTTGGAGGGCACCCGAACGTCGTCACGATCCTCGATGCAGGAGAGGAGGAAGATCGGCCCTACCTCGTGACCGAATTCATGTCGGGCGAATCGGTCGCGTTGTGGCTCGAACACCAGCCCGATCGTCGCCTCTCGACCGCCGACGCTCTTCGCGTGGCGGGACAGATGGGCGAGGCGCTCGCGCACGCGCACAAGGAGGGCATCCTCCATCGCGACCTGAAACCGGCAAACGTTTGGCTCGACGACAAGGGCAACGTGAAGCTCGGCGACTTCGGGTTGGCTCTCTTTCTGGATCGGCCGCGGGTGACGACGTCGGGCTCGGTCGTCGGCACGCCGGAGTACATGTCGCCGGAGCAGGCGTTGGGGCAGCCGCTCGGCCCCGAGACCGATCTCTACGCTCTCGGAGCGATGCTCTATGAGATGCTGGCGGGCCGGCCGCCGTTCCTCGCGGATACGCCGATCGCCGTCGTGTCGCAGCACCTGCATGCGGCGCCGGTCGCGCCGTCGTGGCACGTCGACGGCCTCCCGCACGAGATCGATCAGCTCGTCCTGCGCCGGCTCGCGACGTCGCGCGACGAGCGCCTGCCTTCGGCGGAGACGGTGTGCGAAGCGATCCACGCCCTCGAGGGACGTCGGTTCGATTCGGGCCCCCTCGACGCACCCAAGCGAAACCCCCTCGATCGCCTCGCGCGCGGGTTGTTCGTTGGCCGGGCCGAGGAGATGTCGAAGCTGCGCGGCGCATTGGAGGAGGCCTTTGCCGGGCGGGCGAGTCTCTCGCTCGTCGCGGGCGAGGCCGGGATCGGCAAGACGCGCCTCGCGCAGGAGATCTGTACGTATGCGCGCCTGCGGGGAGCGCAGACGCTGTTCGGGCGCTGCTACGAGGGAGGTGCCGCGCCCGCATTCTGGCCCTTCGCCCAGGTGCTTCGAGACCTCGTCGAGGAAGGAGGCCGCGAGATTCAGGATCTGGCCCGAGGAGAGGCGGCGCCGATCCTCGCGCAGGTCCTGGCCGAGCACGAGGAAGCCCCGGCCGATGGAGACGGGGAATCCCCTGGCCGCTTTCGCCTGTTCGACGGCGTCGCGCGTTTCCTCGCCGCCGCCTCCCGACATCGCCCGCTGCAGATCGTCGTCGACGACCTCCACTGGGGAGACGGACCGTCGCTCGCCCTCTTGCAGTTCCTCGTGCGGGAACTCGACCAGGCTCGGATCAGCATCCTGGTCACGTACAGGGATGCGGAGATCGAGCCGCGCGGCTTGGTCGCCAAGTGCATCGCGTCGCTGCGCCGCGCTTCGCGCAGCACACCGCTCGAGCTTCGGGGTCTCATTCCGACGGACGTGCGGGCGCTCGTCGAGTCGACCGAAGGTCGTTCGATGCCCAGCCAGGTGCTCGACCGCATCGTGAGCGACACCGAAGGCAATCCGTTCTTCGTCGAGGAGATGCTGCGGAACTTCGAGGAGGGGAACGAGTTGGAGGCCCCGGGCGCCGAGAGCGCCGGTGCACCGGGGAGTCTGCCCGAAGGTGTTCGCGACGTCATCGGCCAGCGTTTGGCGCGCCTCTCCGAGGAATGTCAGGACGTCCTGGTCGCTGCCGCCGCCATCGGGCGTGAGTTCGGTCTGGCCTTGCTCGAACGGGTTTCAGGAGTGGACCGAGGAGCCTTGCTGGGGTTGCTCGACGAGGCCGAGTCGGCGCGGGTCGTCGCGGAGGTTCCCGGCGTTCTCGGCGACTGGCGCTTCGAGCACGCACTCATGCGCGAGACCCTCTACGATCGGCTTCGGACGGTCGAGCGCATCGAGCTGCATCGCCGGATCGGTGAAGCCCTGGAGGGGATGTCGCAAGGCGCCGCCGAGCCGCCGTTGGCCGAGCTCGCCCACCACTTCCACCAGGCCGCACTTGGTGGGAGTGCGGACAAGGCGGTCGACTACGCGATACGCGCCGGTCGGGCGGCGGTCGATGGGCTGGCCTTCGAGGAAGCGGCTCTGCAGTTTGGGCGCGCGTTCGAGCTGAGCGGCTACGTGAGCGAGCCGGATCCGGTGGAGAGATGCCGCCACCTTCTCGCGCAGGCGGAGGCCTACCATCGCTGCGGCGATCGAGAGGCGTCGCAGGAGGCGTTCTTGCGCGCCGCCGGCATGGCGCGATCCCTTCGCGGCGCGCACCCGGAAGCCTCGGCGACGGCGCTCGGCCGTGCGGCATTCGGACTGGGCGGCATCTGGGGGACCGTCGGGGTCTTGGAGCAGCCGGTCGTCGACCTGCTCGCGGAGGCGGTCAGCGTTCAGGAGGTCGACTCGGCGTTGCATGCGCGCCTGCTCGCTCGGTTGTCCGTCGCGTACTATTGGTCGGATCAGGTCGAACGACGGTTGGATCTGAGTCGCCAGGCGCGCGAGATGGCGGCGCGTGCGGGGGACCCGACCACCCGAATCTACGTCCTGGACGCGTCGCACTTCGCGTTGTGGGGGCCCGACACTCTCGAAGAAAGGCTCGCGCTCGCAGGCGAGATGGTCGAGCTCGCGTCGGAATACGGCGAGCTTGGCTCGGCGACGCCCGGGGCCGGTCATTTCTGGCGAATCATCGATCAACTCGAAGCGGGCGACATCGTCTCGGTCGATCGAGACATCGAGACCTACAGCCGACTTGCCGAGCAGTGGAAGCAGCCTCACTTCCATTGGTACGCGAGTGTTGCGCGCGCGATGCGCGCGCTGCTCGCCGGTCGGCTGGAGGAGGGGAAGCGTCTCGCCGAGGAGAGCTTCGCACTCGGCGAAGGATCGCAGGGGGAGAACGCTGCGCACTTCTTTGCGGTTCAGCAGATCGAGATCGCTCGCCTCGAAGGAGAGCTCGCGTCCCTCGTCGAACCCGCGACGGCGATGGTTCGGCGCTATCCCGCGATCCCCGCATGGCGGGCGGCGCTCACCGCTCTTCAGGCCAGCCTCGGGGAATTCGATGCGGCGCGCGATCAGCTCGACCGGCTCGCTGCGAACTCCTTCGAGGACGTGCCTCGCGACGCCAACTTCCTCGTGATCGGGTACTTTCTCGCGGAGGCCGTCTGGATCCTGAAGGACGAAGAGCGGGCCGCGCTGCTGTACGAAATGCTCTCTCCGTTCGGCGCCCACAACGTCGTGCTGGGGAACGCGGCGGTCTGCGTGGGCTCCGTTTCGCATAGCCTCGGGCGCTTGGCGGCGATCCTCGGAAAGGACGAGGAGGCGGCAGAGCATTTCACCCGCGCGATCTCTACCCATCGCTCGATGGGCGCCCGCCCCGCCGAGGCGCGGACGCAGGTCGCGTACGCGGACGCACTCCTCACGACGGGTGCGGGCGCCACGGTCCCCGAACGCCGCGAGCGGGCGCACGGGTTTCTCGATGCGGCGTTTGCGACCGGAGACGCGCTGTCGCTGCCGGGCATCAACGCCGACGCCCAGGGTGTTCTCGACCGAACCGGGTCGACGCGTCCTTCTGTGTCCGAGGCGCCGGTGGACGCGGCTGCGATTCCTCCGGTCGAAGGCGTGCTTCTTCGCGAAGGCGAGTACTGGACGATCGGCTGGCGCGGCAAAGTGTTCCGTTTGAAGGATGCGCTTGGCCTCCGCTACCTTTCGCGGCTTCTCGCAGTGCCGGGCGAGGAGCTTCATTGCGCGGATCTCTTTGCGGGCGTCGGTCCGAGTCCATCGGGGAATCTCCCGAAAGCGGAAGTGGGCCTCGGCGTGCGTGCCGCAATGGATGAAGACGCCGGTGAGATGCTCGACCCGCAGGCCAAGGAGGCGTACCGCGCGCGGCTCCGCGATCTGCAGGAGGAGATCGCGGAGGCGGAGAGCTTCAACGATTCGGGCCGTCTCGAGCGGGCGCAGGCCGAGATGGAAGCGTTGCAGAACGAGCTCGCCCGCGGGGTAGGCCTCGGCGGTCGGGATCGGAAGGCATCGTCACGCAAGGAACAGGCACGCCTCAGTGTCACCCGAGCGATTCGCTCGGTGCTTCGGAAGGTCGAGAAGGCGAGTCCCGAGCTGGGCGAGCACCTCTCGGCGACGGTGAAGACGGGGACGTTCTGCTCGTACACGCCCGACCCGCGGGTTCCTCTGCGCTGGAACGTCTGATCTCGGCGTCTTACGACGGGCGTGCGACCGCGAGATGGTAGGACCGCGCACGGTTGCCGCCGAGCCGTGCCATCTCGAGCAGGTCGACCTGAGCCGTCGCGAGCTCGGCCCGGAAGTCGTCTTCGTACGTGACCTTGCCGAAGTCGATCGTCGTGAGAGTTCGGAGCATCGGCTTGAAGCGTTCCATGAGAGCGGAGCGCTGATTCTCGAATGTCTGGGTGAAGTACAGGCGGCCGTTCTCTTCGAGCAGGGAACCGACGTGGTCCAAAGCGCGACGAGGATCGGGGAGAAGCATGAAGCTCGCGCTGAAGTAGGCCGCATCGTAGGGGCCGGTGGTGTGGTCGTAGACCGACTCCAGGTGCGCTTCGACGCGTCCTTCGAGGTCGTGTTCCCCAACGAGGCGTTTGCACCGCGCGATGTAGTCGGGGTCGATGTCGATACCGGTCACCCGGAGGTCCTTCCGCCGAATCGTCGCGGCGTTCGCCACGAGCGCGCCGCCCGTACCGATCCCGACGTCCAGGATGCTCGCGCCGTCGGGGACACGGTCGAGCACGGCTGCGTACCAGGACGTCGTGAGGGGAAGGATCGCGGCATCGTAGATGCGCGCGCGGATGCCGCCGCCGCTAATCGTTCTTCGCCCCGG
>JAULKQ010053268.1:0-114339 GCA_032356285.1 Smithsoniella earleae | reverse complement strand
CGGGCGAACAACACCAGCACGCCGAACACCCCGATCACAAACACGCCGGTGACCCCGACGACCGTGCCCCAGGGCATGCGCTGATATTCCTTGGAATACAACGGCGAAGCAAGCTCGCTGGACCACTGCGCTTGGACGTTCGCCGAGGCCTCTTCGGGCGTCGCGTTGTCGAGCACGAGCGTCTCGCGCATCTGCGACTCGAAGATGCGGTTGAACTGCGGAAGCCGGGGGAACTGCGGGAGCCGGCCCGCGTCGGCGCTGTCGAGGAAGACTTCAATATGCTCGGGCCCGAGCCCCGCGTCGGTAAAGGCGGGCGAGTTCGCGACCGAGCGCGACGAGGGCATCGCCAATCCGCTGCGCGCGGTGCGCTCCTGGCCGTCGCGGTCGGTCAGCGACTTGAGCAGCGCAAACGCCTGGTCGGGGTGATCGGTCTGGGAGCTGACCGCCCACGCCGCGGTGAACAGGAAGCTGCTCGGCTCGACGCCCGGCGCGTGCGGGATCGGCACAACGTCCCATTCGAAGCCGAGGTCCTGCAGCTTGGGTGTGAACCACCGGCCGTACGGCCCGAGCACGCCGATCTGCCCGCGGATAAACAGGTCGTCATCGTTCTGCGACAGCCCGCTGGGGTTGAGTACGCTCTTGTCCTCGAGGCGGACCGTGCGGATGAAGCGCATGCAGTCGAGCGCTTCGGGGCTGTTCAGTTGCAGGTTCGTAAAGTCCTCGCCGTCTTCACCGCCGGCGACGCTGGCGCCGAAGGTCCAGAAGAGGTTGCGCATCGGGTCGCCCCAGTGCTTGATCGTCCCGCCGTAGATGCGCTCACCGGGTGCATCGCTGGGCGAGAGCGCGGCGATCTTGCCGACGGCCGTGCGGTACTCATCCCACGTCCAGCCGTCGCGGTGGATCGCCTCGAGCTGCGCTTGGGTGTAGCCGGCCTGCCTGAAGAGATCGGCGTTGATGTACATCACGCCGGGTGTGAAGTCTTTTGGCAGCGCGATCAGCCGCCCGCTGGGCCCGGTGATCTCGCGTTCGGCGTCCCACCGGAACGCATCCATCAACACGGGGTAGAAGTCGTCGAGCCAGTCGGCCTGGCCGGCCGCGCGCTCCTGCTCAACGTACGGCTCGAGGTCCAGCAGCATGCCCGTGTCCGCGAAGTCGCCGACCCAGTCGGGCTTGAGGTAGAACAGGTCCGGCGGGGTGCCGGCGGCAAGCATCGTCTTGAGCTTCGCGTCATACGCCGAGGCGTGGATCCGCTCGACCTTCACGCCCGGGTTGTCGCGCTCGAACGTATCGATCATCGCCTGGACGATCGCCTCTTCCTCCGGCGTGCCCCACTGCAAAACCGTCAGCGTGACCTGGGCGTCGGCGTCTTTGAAGATGCTTGCGACCGTCCGCCGGCCGACGTTAAAGAACGACCAAACGACCAAGACGATCGCGAGCGCGGCGAGCGTATACCGGAGCAGGCGGGCGAGGTGACGCATCAGGGGTTGAGCTGTTCCTCGGCAAGCAAGACACGCACCGACCAGGCCGGGAGCTGGGTCGTGAGCTGGCCCGCCTTAACACGCGGCTTGCCGGCCGTGCCCTGCGGCAAAGCGATCGAAGGCCTGCCCGTCAATCCGTCGGCGGGGGCGACCGTGCTGGCGTTCAATGCGTCGATGACCGCCTTGCCTTCGATCGACGGGTCGACGCTGATCGTGATGCGCTGAGTTGCTGCGCTTCGGTTGATCGCGATGTAGACGACCTGGTCATCCAGCCGCCGCTCGAACACGACGACACCCTTCGCGTCATCGGCGAGCACGGTGCGGTAGGTGCCGGTGCGCAGCGCGGGGATGCTGTTGCGCACCGCGATACAGCGTCGGTACCAGTCGAAGAGGTCCTGGTCGAACGCGACGCCCTCGCCGTCATAGGGCTCGAGGTCCTGCCAAAGCATGGGCATGCGGTTGCTCGGGTCGTCGGGCGACCACATGCCCGCTTCGGTGCCGTAGTAGACCATCGGTGCGCCGACAAACGCCATCTTGAAAGCGATGGCCTGCCGCTGCCTGGTGCGTTCGAGCTCGTTGGGCTTGCGCGGGTCGTAGTCCGGCCCGTTGTCCTGCAGCCGGTTCCTGCCGTCGTAGGGCAG
Source organism: Smithsoniella earleae (assembly GCA_032356285.1). NCBI lineage: Eukaryota > Viridiplantae > Chlorophyta > Ulvophyceae > Smithsoniella > Smithsoniella earleae. Next base: position 112,220 of record JAULKQ010053268.1, on the reverse strand, counting down.
GTCGGGGTTGACGAACATCGAGGCGAAGCGGTCGGTGTCGTGGCTGTCGATCAGGTTCTGATTGACGAACGCGACCTGCAGCGGGTAGCTGTAGCTGAGTTCGGTGAGCCGCGTGCCGAACTCGGTCGGCGTGATCGCGGTCTGCTGGTCGATGAAGAAGTCCTGCAGCGCCGAGGCGAACCGGTAATTCATCACCGCGTCGAACTGGTCGCCTTGCAGCCACGGGTGGGCCCACTGCCAGATCTCGCCGGTGATGTAGGCGTCGGGGTTGATGGACTTGACGAGCTTGCGCCACTCGATCCAGAACGGGTGGGGGATGTCCCCGGGGACGTCCAGCCGCCAGCCGTCGATTCCGTCGGACGGGTCGCCGTCGCCGTTGGGGTCCATCCATCGGCGGGTGATGTCGTGGATGTGTCGGCGGGGCCCTTCGACCAGCCCGTGCACGGGGTCTTTCTTAAAGACCGGCAGCGATCCGTTGGGCTGGTCCCACGCGGCCCACTGGATCCCGCCGGGCTTGCCCGCTTTGCTCGGGTCGCCCCAGTTCTGTTCAAGCCCCCAGTCGGTAATCTCAAACCAATCGGCGTAACGCGAGTTTTTGCCGTTCTTCAAGACGTCCTGGAAGAACGGGTGCGCGAGGCCGACGTGGTTGAACACGCCGTCGATCACGACCTTGAAGCCCTGGCGGTGCGCTTCTTCGAGGAAGGCGAGGAAGACGCGGTCCGATCCGGACCACTGCCAAGTTTCCGGGTCGTCGGTCTCGCCGGGCAGGCCTTCGAAGGGGTTGTCGCGTTTGACCCCGAGGTTGTCGTCGACGTGTCGGAAGTCGGCCGCGTCGTACTTGTGCATCGACTCGGCCTCGAAGATGGGGTTGAGGTAGATCGCGTTGATGCCGAGTTCGCGGAGGTAGGGCAGTTGTTGCTGGAGGCCTTGGAGGTCGCCGCCGTAGCGCCGGTTCCAGATATTGCCGTTACCGGTGTAGACGTTGTGTGCGCCGGGCGCTTCGCCGGGCAGGGTGTCCCACCAGTCGCTGGTCCAGGGGACGCGGTTTTCGTAGGGGAAGTCGCCGGGGTCGTTGGCGGGGTCGCCGTTGCGGAAGCGTTCGGGGAAGACCTGGTACCAGACCGCGTGCTTGGCCCAGTCGGGGGTCTGGAAGCCGTCGTTCATCTGCACGGTGTAGGGGGCGCGGTTGATCGGCAGGACACGCGAGTCCTCGCCGTCGACGAGCTTGATCAGGTACTGGACCTGGTTGCCTTGGACCTGGATGATGCCCTTGAACCGGTCGAGCCCGCGCTGGGTGGCGACGCGTTGCAGCTCGACCGTGCGGGTCATCATGCCGGGCGTCGAGGCGTCGTCGATCAGGGCGAAGGCACGCTCGGCGTCGCCCGCCTGCGCCCGGACCGAGAGCACCAGCAGGTCGCGCGAGGCGATCTGAAGGTCGTCGGCGTCGGCCGGGTCGTGCATCAGCGCGGCGGGGTTGACCACGCCGTCGATCGGTGGACCAAGCTCGCGCACATCGAAGCCGATCAGCACCGCGGAGTTGACCCCCTCGTGCCCGTCGTCCTCTTCGTAGTCCGCGTCGGACCTGGGGTCGTTGACCCAGACCGACTGGTTGATCACGAACTTGTAGTGGTGCACGCCCGGTGAGAGCGGGACCGTCACCGACCAGTCGCCGTCGGCGTTGCGGGTCATCGGCGTCGTCGCCATCGACCAGCCGTTGAACGAGCCGGCGAGGTGGACCGTCCGCGCGAAGGGATGTCCCGGGTCGGGCGTGTATGTGAACGTGTGCCCGGCCGGCTCGGCGGAGGCGGGGCCCCAAGCGAGCACGAACACAAACACGGCCGCGAGCAGTCGGGGAACATGGGCGCGAGGTTGACAGGCGGGCTTGCAGAACACGTGGGGCTCCTACAGGCGGCACGGCCCGGGCCGAACGAACATGCGGCGGCGGGGCGGCATCGCAATCAAGGGATAGATCAAACCAGATCGATCGGCGGACTTGGTATCGGCCGGGCTTACAGGCGTAGCGGGGCGTGGTTACTGGGGTTGCTTGGCCAGCGAAGTCGAATCACGCAGCACCAGGTGCGTCGGCAGGACCTCGGTCACCGGCCGCTTGCGTCCGCGGATACGGTCGACCAGTCGCTCGCACGCGAGCATGCCGGTGTCATACAGCGGGGTGTTGACGGTGGTGAGCGCCGGGTTGACGAACGCGGCGTACTGGATGTTGTCGCAGCCAACCACGGACAGGTCGTCGGGCACCTTGAGCCCGCGCTCGGCGGCGCAGTGCAAGGCGCCGAGCGCCATCTTGTCGTTGCCCGCGAAGATCGCGGTGATGTCGGGGTGCGCATCGAGCAGGCGCGAGGCAGCGGCGTAGCCGTGCTCCTCGGTGAACCGGCCGTCGACCATCAGCGGGCCCGCGTCTTCGCCGGTCGCCGCGAGCATGCTCTGCTTGTACGTGTCCATCATCTGGCGCATCGTGTAGACGTCGGGCGAGCCGTGGACCATGCCGATCCGTCGGTGCCCGAGCTGCAGCAGGTACGTCATGATCTGCTCGGCGCCGGAGGCGTAGTCGCAGACGACGTGGTCGAGACCGAAGCCGACGTTGTTGACCATGAGCGCAAAGTCGCTGCGGTCGGCGAAGTCGGCCAGGAACGTGTGCTTGTCGCTGAAGCCGATGCACAGGATGCCGTCGATGAACCGGCGGTCGAACAGGTCGACGTGCCGCTTCTCGCGGACGAAGTCCGGCTTGGCGTGCTCGAGCATGATCTTCTGGCCCAGCCGCGCGGCCTTGTCGCAGATCCCCGAGATCAGCTCGCCGAAGTACGGGTCCGCCATCGTGTGCCGCAGCGTCGGCATCAGCACGGCGAGGATGTTGGTGTACTTGCTCGACAGCGACTGGGCGATCCGATTGGGCCGGTAGCCGAGCTGGTCGATGACCTTGTTGACCTTCCGGCGGGTCTCGCCGGTGATCTTGGGGTTGTCGTTGAGGACCATCGAGACGGTGGCGACGGACACCTCGGCCTGGGCCGCGATCTCGCGGATGCCGACGCGCTTGGCGCCGCGTCGCCTGGCGGGCGCGGCCTTGCCGTTGCGGGTTGCGGGGGGGGGTGTCTTGGCCATGCGTGTGCTGGCTCCATCACGCTGATCGGGCGCTGTTGAACGGTTCTGTTGAAACAGTTTACCTGTCTAGTGAACAAGGTCAACCGCCGGGCAGCGGATTTTGTTGATGGGGCGGGGCCCAAGGCGGTCGTGGCGGGGGTGTTAAACTTGATTTCATGCTCCTGAGGGGTATTCTTGGGTAACCCAATGGCGTTAATGCGCACGAGAGTGGCATTTTTTACGAAAGGGGGGTTGACCGCGCAGCCGGTGGGCATATACTGATGAAACGGTTAACCATGTTTTCTGACCCTCACATCCGACCTCAGCCCGACACATGACCAAGTAATAGACCCAGTGAATACCGCGGCTGATCCGACCCCGTCACAACAATCCCAGTTAACCGTTTAAGCCCTGACATGCATCGCCACGATCTGGAGCCGACCATGACCAGCCGACCCCAACGTCCTGCCAAGGCCTTCACACTCATCGAGCTGCTCGTGGTGATCTCGATCATCGCGCTGCTGATTGCGATCCTGCTCCCCGCGTTGGGTGCGGCCCGCGATTCGGCACGCAACTCCCAGTGCCTGTCGAACATCAAGCAGATGGGCACCGGTGCCTACGCATTCTCGGCGGACCACAAGGGCTACATGCAGACCTGCACGACCGACCTCGTTTTCAAAAACGCCCCGGGCAACGTGAGCAAAGCGGCGCTGCGGGCGCAGGAGCGCTACACCGGGTCGGACCCCGCGCGGCAGGGCCGGGTCTCGGACTGGGCGACCGCCATCGCCGGGTACTTCGGCTCAGGCGACTTCGACGCCAACGCGAATCAGGAAGGGACGAGCGATGCCTTCCGCTGCCCGAGCGACCCGTACGACGGCTACCGGATCTATAACAACGTCTCGAACAACGCCGGGCCCAACCCGATCTCCTACGGCGTGAACGCTGACGTCACCGCGCTGGCCTTCACCCCGCGTCCCGGTGAGGGCCGGTTCGACGCCGTCTTCCCGCTGCGTGTCTACACGCCCGGCTCGACCGCGGGCAAGGCGCCGCTGGACGGCAAGCTCGAGAAAGTGCAGAACAGCTCGGGCACGATGCTCTTCGCCGACTGCGGCACGCGCGACCCCAGCAACCCCACGGCGAACAGCAGCAGCGGGGCGGTCGTCGGCTACCGCGAGGTCCTGGCCTACAGCAGCGCGCTGACCCGCACCACCGGCGGGACGCTCGGCGACTACTACCGCCGTGCACAGATCCGCGACAAGTTGCCCATCGAGGAATCCGAGGGCCAGCGGCACGCCAACGACGCGATCAACATCGCCTTCGTCGATGGCCACGGCGAGAGCGCCGCGGGCGAGTCGGCGTGGGATGAGGTCGGCATCTCGCCGTTTGCGGACTAAACTTTTTCCGAGCTTGCTCAACGAGCTCTTTGCATTCGCCCATCCAGGGCTTAACAACACCCCGTGGAGGAATAGACCCATGAAGTTTGCAACCCTTTCGCTCCTGACCGCCTCGCTCGCGCTGGCGGGCACGAACACGACCGCCGCGATCGACGGCGACATCGCCGGCCAGGGCTACGGCCCGGCCCGCGCGGTGCAGGGCGTCCAGACCGAGTTCGGCGACAACTTCAGCGAACTCAACGCCGCCTACGCACGCATCAGCGGCGGCAACCTCGAGCTCGCCCTGACCGGCAACCTCGAGAACAACTTCAACAAGGTCATCATCTTCATCGACTCGCGGGCCGGCGGCCAGAACGCCATCAACGCCACCAACAACCCCGCCAACTTCGACTCGAACATCGGCTCGGCGGCGAACGGATGGGAATCGCCTTTGGGCACGACCGTGTTCGACGCGGGCTTCGAGGCCGACTTCGCGCTGCTCGCCCGGCGGGGCGGGGGCAAGTTCGACTTCGACTTCGCCGAGATGGACCAGACCGCGACCGCAGCCGATGAGTTTGTTGATGCCTTCATCGGTTTCGAGGAGGGCTCGTCGGGCCCGCTGGCCGGCACGAACGGCACGTTCGAGGTCGGCTACAACGGCACGAACACCGCGGGTGTCATGGGCGGCACCGGCGCGGCTGATGCCACCGCCGCGCTCGCGGTGACCACCGGCCTGGAGTTTTCAATCCCGCTGTCTTCGCTCGGCGCAACGACCGGCGCGATCAAGATCTCCGCATGGGTCTCCAGCGGCAGCTTCGACTTCAACTCCAACCAGTTCCTCGGCTCGCTTGAGCTCGAAGACTTCGACAACGACCCGCTGACCCCGGATAACCGCGGCAACGTCGGCAACTTCTACGGCCTCGACGCGCTGCCCGGCAACCAGTTCTTCACCTTCATCCCCGGCGACAATGACGGCGACGGCGACCTGGACGACACCGACCTGGGCATCGCCATCTCCAACTTCACCGGCCCCGGCGGGACCGGCAAAGACGCCGGCCTGGGCGACACCGACGGCGACGGCGACGTTGACGACACCGATCTGGGCGTCGCGATCTCCAACTTCACCGGCCCGCTTGCGCCGGCCGCCGCCGTGCCCGAGCCGACCTCGCTCGCGCTGTTGACCCTCGGCGGGCTCCTCGCCGCCCGCCGCCGCCGCGGCTGATCGATTGATCGTGCTGCCCGCCCGGCCCCGCTCAACACGCGGGGCCGGGCGGGTCTTTGCAAATCGTTTACACTTTGTTCGTACCCTTTCACCCCATTCTTTTGGAGAAAAGAAGATGAAAAGCACCACCGCTACGCTCCTAGCAGCGTCCCTCGCCCTAACGGGCCAGGCGTACGCAGCACCCACCATCGATGGCACGCGCGACGGCTCGTACGGCGCGGCCCTCGCCGTCCAGACCGTCGAGACCCAGTTCGGTAACGCCGGCGACCCGGCCGGGCTCGGCGGCGGGGGCGAACTCAACGCCGGCTACGCCCGCGTTGAAGGTAACCGCCTCTACGTCATGCTCACCGGCAACATCGAGCCGAACTTCAACAAGGTCAGCATCTTCATCGACTCCAAGCCCGGCGGCGAGAACACGCTCGACGGCTCGCTCGCCTACGACTTCGGCGATGTTGCGCAGAACTTCGGCGGCATGACCTTCGACGCCGGCTTCGAGGCCGACTACCACCTCTTCGGGCGGTGGGGCGGCGGCAACTTCGAACTCGACATCGTCGACCGCTCGGCCAGCACGGCCGGCAATGAGTTCGGCAACTTCGGTGCCGCTTCGGTCGGAGGCGGCACGGGTGTCCAGAGCGGCGTCATCATGGCTGGCGGCACGGCGACCACCGGCGCCGACGGCGGCACCTTCCTCACCCAGGACGTGCCCTTCGGCTTCAACAACACCAACACCGCGGGCGTCGCCGGCGGCACCAACGCCGCCAACGCCGCGGATGCCGCCGCGGTTGCGACCGGCCTCGAGTTCTCCATCGACCTCGCCGACCTGGGCAACCCCGGCATCGGCGACGTCATCAAGATCCACGCCGCCTACGGCAATGGCGACAACAACTTCCACTCCAACCAGGTTCTCGGCGGCCTCCCCGCGCCCCAGGGCAACCTCGGCGGTGACGGCGGCGGCAATTTCACCGGCAACCTCAGCGGCATCGACTACAACCAGTTCAACGGTGACCAGTTCTTCTCCATCACCGTCCCCGAGCCCGGCTCGGTCGCGCTGCTCACCCTCGGCGGCCTGCTCGTCGCCCGGCGTCGGCGCGGCTAAATCAGCCGCTGCACCGGCCCCTTGATCGGGGCTGTGCAACCCGACTCAGATCCTCCTTGCCCGGGCCACGCCTAACCGTGTGGCCCGGGTTTCAAAGCCCCGCCCCATGCACCGGCGGGCGAACAAAAACACGGAACGACCGGGACCCATCGGACAACCCCGATTTGCTGTGCCATGTATAGATCAGCCGCTACCAAAAACCTGATGTTCCTACCCGCCGCCGCCGCCGCTTTGTGGACCGCGCCCGTCATCGCGCAGGATGTCTCCCCGCCGGCGATGCTCCAGTGGTTCGAGTCGTCCTACACCGCGCAGGAAAACCGCCTTGCCGACATGTTCGCCGTCGGGTACGGGTCGCTCTGGCTCCCGCCCGCCGCGATCGCGGACAGCGGCGGGCTCTCGGTCGGCTACGACGTCCGCGACCGGTTCAACCTCGGCGCGCCCGGGCAGCAAACCCTCTACGGCACCGAAGCCGGCTTCCGCGCCGTCACCACCGAGACCCAGAAGCTCGGCGGCAGCGTCTACGTCGACTACATCCTCAACCACAACGGCTTCGCCGACGCCTCGACGCCCGGCTTCATCGCGTCCGGCGGCTACCCCGGCTTCTTCCTCGAAAACCCCGACGGCGGGACCGACCCCTTCGGCGTCCCGGGGACCGACGGCGACTTCCACAGCCGCTTCGAGCCCGGCGACGAAGACCTCGTCGGCCGGCTCGCCGGGCTGATCGATATCAACCACACCACCAACCACGTCGCGATCCGAACCCCCGTCAACGCCGGCGACCCGCTGAACATCCCCGCCGGGACCGTCGCCAACATCCCCGACCCGAACAACGCCCGGTACTACCCCGACCGCGACCTCGACCCGATCGTCGTCTTTAACCCCGAGACCGGCGTCGGCGGGATCGAGATCTATCCGTTCAACCCCGACAACTCACTCGCCGGCGACGCGGTCCCCGAGAACGCGATGGGCCTGCTGATGCGCAACGTCCAGTGGATGCTGCAAGACGTCGGGGTCGACGGCTTCCGGCTCGACGCGGCGCGCCACTTCGACCCGTTCGTCTACGACTTCTTCGACCAGGCCGCCTACCGAGCGATCACGCGCACCAACCTCGACGGCTCGCCGATCCACGCGTTCAGCTTCGCCGAGGCCGCGGTCGGCAGCACCAGCGAGATGCTCGGCGTCCATGTGAAGAAGACGATCGATCCGAACGACATCGGCAGGGTCGGCGCTAACCGAGACTCACTGGATTTCGTTCTTTTCAGGGCGATTACAAACAACCTCCAGGCCAACGCCTTGGGTAACGACTGGAACAACGTCGTCACCGCCGGGCTCGACCACGACGACGATGGGCTGATCAACGGCTCGTCCGGCGTCCACTTCGTGCAGAGCCACGACGACAGCCCGTTCGAGACCGGCCTGGCGATGGGCAACGTCGCGCACGCGTACATCCTGATGCGGCCGGGCAACGCGATCGTCTACTACAACGCGCTCGAGCACGGCGACAACCGCGACTTCCCCGACGACGGCCGGGGCGATGCGCTGGGCAACTTCGATGGCCCGATCCCCACGCTCGTCGGGCTCCGCAACACACACGGCCGGGGCGACTACCGCAACCGCCTGACCGAGAAAGAAACCCATATCTACGAACGTTCGGGAAGCGCGCTGGTCGTGCTCAGCAACCGCAACGACGCCGGATTCGATCAGCGGCGTGTTGACATCGACCTGCCTTACGGCACCCCGCTGATCGAGTACACCGGTAACGCGGCGGGGGACAGCGCGATCCCCGAGATCCTCATCGTCGATGACGACTTCTTCGAAGGCCCAACCAAAGCCACCGTCCGCGCACTCCGAAACGACGGGCAGGACAAGGGGTTCCTTGTCTACGGCATCGCGAAGCCGCGGTCATCGACCGGGCTCCAGTTCACCAATGTCGCCCAGGTCATCGGCCCGGACTCGGTCCCACTCACGATCGACACCGACGAGGACGAGGTCCCCGACGCCGCATCGAACGCCGACATCGGCAGGGCACGGCTGGCCGACATCCTCGTGATCCAGGACCCGAGCTTCACCGTCTCACTCGCCACCGACCCGGTTATGCTCTCGGGCGGCTGGCTCAACCCGGCAAACGGACAGATCGAAAACATCAATCTCCGTGATACCCACGCCGATGGCGACTTCGCCGCGATCAAGATCAACCAAGGGATCGACCTCAACGGCAACGGCGTCGTCGACAACGTGACGCCCGGCAGCGCGACCTACGGCTTCGAGTCCTTTACCACCACGAACAGCCCGGGCTTCTTTGATCCAAACGGTGTCGGTTTATACGAGCAAATCATCGATACGACCCAACTCCCAGAAGGGCGCAGCTACGTCACAACCCGCGTATTTAGGCACAGAAACCTAGCAACAGGCGGCGACGGCGGGCCGGCGGTCTTCGAAGATTTCAAGCAGACGATCTACGTCGACCTGCTCCCGCCCGAGGTCGAGTACGACTCACAAGTCGCCTTCAGTCAGGACGGCCACGACATCGATTTCCGCGTCCGCAGCACCGACCAGACCGCGGACAGTATGCACTTTTTCCTCGACCTCCCCGAGGCGATGACCGATGTGGAGGTGCTTGCGCTTGTTGGCGGCGGCAACGCCACGACGCAGATCGACCGCGACCTGTTTCAGCGGGGTTACTTCGACGTCAAAGCCGGCAACCACACGATTACCGTCGTGACTTTCGAGACGACCGGCACATTGAATGTCCAACGCCTTACGGGAATCAATGTAGACAACGGCAACGGCCTGGGCGTTGGTGATATCAACGCCGATGGCATCTACTCGCCCGAAGACCTCGAGAACGCACCGCTCAATTTCGAGACATACTTGTATGCACAGGGCAACCTGTTTCATGCCGCAGCGGATGTCAATGCTGACGGACGCAATAACAATTTAGACCTGTACGAATTAGGCAATGTCCTGACCACCGGTGGAGCCGATCAAGCAACGCTTGATGCGTATCAAACCATCCTGTTGCGACGCGGGAATCTCAACGGCGGCCCGGCCACGGATTCGACCGACATCGATACGCTGTACCAGCGGTTGGGGTCCAGCAGTTGGGACGATGATCTGAACGCCGACGGCCTCGTGGATCAGCAGGATGTGCAGGTCCTGGTCCATACGATCCTCGGCACCGTATTCGGCGATGCCGACGCGGACGGCGATGTCGATGACACGGACCTGGGGATCATGATCTCCGCCTTCTCCGGGCCCATCGCCTCAGGCCCGCAGGTCCCGTGGGCGATGGGCAACACCGACGGCGACGCCGATGTAGACGATACCGACCTGGGCGTCGCGATCTCAAACTTCACCGGCCCCAACCCGGCCCCGGTCCCCGAGCCAGGAACCCTCGCGGGCTTGTTCTGCATCAGTGTCTTGTGCATGGCCCGACGACGCGCCTGACGGATGGCGCCAATCGGTGCTGGGCTGCTTTGGACACACCAACCCTCGGCCTCGAACACCGGTCGCTAAAACCCGATCCAACCGACTCGTAACAACCGCAATGGCTGCTATGGGTTAGTTCAATTAGACATAACATGCATTATCGGCGGTTTTTGTCGTATCTTGTTTTGGTTGCTTGGGTTAGGTACGCTTATATTTTTTTTGGGGACTGCAAATGTTACGGATTCCGGGCAGGTGTATCGTCTGCGGTGAAACACATCACAAGCGGCGTGGCGCCAGGACGTGCAGCACGCGGTGCAGGGTTGCGCTTCACCGACAGATCAAGCGGGCGAAGGCGTCGGGCGATGCCGTGCGTGAAGAGATCAGGCGGGCCTACGCGGTCTGGCGCGAGTTTTCCGAGCCGTGGCGTCGGTCGTGCCGGGTGCGTCGGCTGTCCGCCTCGCTCCGCGAGCCGGCCGACGCTGAGTGAGCCGTGTGACGGTGGCGTAGATGGCCCAGGCGGTGAGGATGGCGCCGAGGTTGCCGGCGTAGACGGAGAGAGCGATATCGGTGTAGATGAGCATGGCGTGATTGTACCGCCTTGGCCGTGCGTGCCGGAGGCACGCACTGGCCGGCGGCTCACGGCTGGGTGGGGTCGAAGACGCGGACCACGACGAAGATGCGGACGTGGTCGTCTTCGTCGACCTCGAAACTCAGGCCGCGCGTGTCGAGCAGGCCGGGCATGCCGTCGCGGCGGTCGCGTGTGGTCTGCTGACTGAATCCGCCGGCGATAAGCGTTCCGCCAGGCTCGACGACGGCCGAGGTCTGGATGCGGCGTCGGCTGCGGATCGGCCGGTCCTCGACGAAGCCGCTGACTTGGCTTATCTCGGGCTCAACGCTGACGCGTAGCCGGCCATCGGGCTCGGTCCTCACGCCGACGCGGAGCAGGACGCCGGTGTCGGTGTCCTCGAAATCCTGCGTAACCGTGCCCGAGTCGCTCACCGTGCGTGTCATCGGCACCGGGATCGTGTCGCCGACCTGAAACTCCGCCTGTTCGCCCTCGACGCAGTGCAGGCGGATGGAGGTCACGATGCTCACGTGCTCGCGGAAGGCGTCAATCTCGGCAGCGGCATCGAGGCGTGCCGCGATGACGTCGGTGATGCTCCAGGTGCCCGACTCGCTGCCCACCTGGATGCCGGCCGTGCCCGAGAGGTTCCAATCAACGCCGACCCGCTCGGCCGCAGTCTGTGTGAGCTCGACAAACTTGACGTCGACGACCCACTGGCCGCGTGCGCCTTGCAAGCCATCGTAGAGCTCTTCGACGATTGCCATGCCCGCGATGGTGTCGCGGACGACGACGGTATCCCCAACGGCCGCTACGCGGGCGGAGTCGCTCGTGAGGGCTTTCACCGCCTCAAGGTACTCGGCGGCGTCTTCACTCGACACGTGGAAGACGCGGCCGATCATGTCGCGTGTGTCGGGCGTACCGATGACGTAGGTCTCTGGACCTCGACGGAGGACCATGACGCCCTGGCCCATCTGGTCGGCGATGACCTTGAGGCCGGAGCTCGCGTCGATCCCGCCGCCCCACTGCACGCGGTAGATCGTCTCTTGGTCCTCGTCGTCAGGTATCTGTGCCACGCCCAGGACGACGCCCTGCTCGCCAACGAACTGGACGAGCTCGCCGAGGTCCCCGACGAAGCGGCCGGATAGCTGGGGCTCGGGGCCGTACTCAGGGAGCGTCGAGGTCTGCCGGCGTTTCTGTAGCTGGGGCAGGTCGGTTGCGGTCTCGGGCATCGGCAGCGGCGGAAAGCCATGCGTCTCGGACTGCGTCCGGCAGCCGGCCAGGGCGAGGGTTGCCGCCAATGCGCCAGCGGTAAACCACCGACGTACGCGAGATCCATACCGAGTCGCCCGCCGTAGCGTCGACAGCAAGTAATAGAAGGTCTTCATACGCTTGGCCCACTTCATATTTTCGTCCTTCGATCATGATCCAGTTGGCTGCCATGCTGGAGATACGTTTCTCCGCCCATGGCGCCGGCATGTTGGTTTGTGCTGCAGGAGTCGTGGCGCCAGAGGCAATCGGTGTCGCCGTGTCGTTTTCCGTTGTTTTTTCGGCTTTCTTCTCTTCCATGAGCTCGATGAGTCGCTGTTCGGTCACGGGTTTTGTGTCGGGCTCGGCGGGTGACGTGCAGCGGCCGAGCGAGAAGGCGATGCCGAAGATACCCATCGTCATGATGAACTTGTTTAGGCGTGTCGCCATGGTTGCTTTTTTTGGCATTTCGGATGGTTCCTCGTTTTCTTGTGTTTTTGCCTGGGTAGTTGTATCACCCATCATGGCCGCTGTGACGGCCTTAATCTCGGCTTCCTGCTCTTCGAGCGTACCCGCGTGCGAGTAGGATCGATAAAGGCCGTACTCAACACCGCCGTTCCACTCGGGCCATACCATCTCCGACCAGACAGGCTGTGCCCCTGGACGGGGCAAGCCGGATCGCTCTTCAATATCTTCACCGTTGTAATGGACGTAGCGGAAGATGTTGATCCAACGATCGAACTTCAGGAAACCGAGGATCGGCCGCTTGCTGTAGTTCATGCAGTACCAGACCTCGCGGGCCATCGAGCGGAAGGACAACGAAACGTTCATCCAGCGTTGGCTGATGACGATCACTTTCAGCTGCATGTGGCGGTGCATCGACGTGAAGTCCAGGATCGCCTTGGCCTCGTCTTTGTAGCCCTTGCTGGGGTACCACTTGTGGAGCTCGTCAAGAAAGAGCACAGATCCGGGCGGTATCCAGTTGGCGTGTACGCCGGTTAAAACAGGGTCGCCGTGTTCGGCAGCCACGCGGCGGATCGCCTCGGTGCGTGCCTCGGTCTGGCGGAACTCGGCCAACTCACCGATATCGTGGCGGTCGCCCCACTCGTTCAGGACTTCCTCGGCGGTTTCATCGATCAAGGCCAAGCGGTGGCAGAAGCGGTCAAAGTGGGCTTTGCTGATCGACTTGACGAGGTTTGCGCGGCGTCGGCGTGCGGCGTGGCCTTTGATGCTGCGGGGGAGCTTCCGGTAGATATAGGCCCGGAGACGCTTGGGGACGATCGGGACGTTCGTGTAGATGGGCCGCTCGGCCGTGCAGGCAGAATATGCAATCTCCCGGACGGCCTTGTACGACTTGCCGCTGCCCGGGGCCCCGATGAGCCCGTAGATGCCCGATGCTAATGGCTTGGCCACACCCCGGCCCCTTTCGTGCTACCCCGTGATCCAGAGGAAGGACAGTATCCACCTACCTACGCGGATGGCGGCGATGATAACCACGGTTGCGGCGAATGCACCGAGGCATTGGTTCAGAGGCAAGAGCCAAGCAGCGTCGGCGTACGCGTCGGCGAGACCGGCCATCGTGTTCTGCATTTCTTCGACGCGCGGCCAATAGCCATTGTCTTTGATCCATTGCGTCCAGTGGTCGCGGATGAGTCCGAGTTGGATAGCGACCCAGTCCCAGAGTTCGGTAGCCCATGGAATGATGAGCTCATAAATTTGCTCATAGAACTGGCCAAGTGCATCGCGTGACCACGCCCATATCGCGCCTGCCAGTTGTTCGATTGCTTCCCAAAAGTATGCAACGATGACCTGTAACTGATCGGTGAATGGTTCGAGGACGTTTGAAATGAACCACTGGGTGACGGCGATATAAAGGCCGTAGACGAAATCGATGACCGCCTGTATCGCTTCCTTGATAGCGTCGATGACTTTGCCAAGTGCCCCCATCAGGCGTACCTCCGAAACTCTTCAAAGATGAGCCAAGCTAGGGAGAAAACAACGAATGCGGTAATGCCGGCGTGAACGGCTGTTCGTGGTGTACCGTCATACCACGAAAGGTCTGTAGTAAGTGTGATGTCGTTGCCGCTGATTCCAAAGAAGTTGCCGAGCTGGCCCGTGGGAACGCTGACGGTGAACTGCTGTAAGCCTGTGCGTGTCTCAGCGTTGAAAGTGATGGGGTCGCCAATCGTGGGGTCGGTGGGTGCCGGCTTGCTGCCGAAAAGTAGAGCAGATTGTGAAAACGTCGGTTGGCCCTGATCAGTGTGTGGCGTGAGGGTTGGTTCGGTAAATGTAACGTTGCCGAGCGTTCCGGCGCCCGGCGTGATAAACGTCGGATCAGATGCGTTTGTGGGTGGGTCGTCGTTCATCAAGTCAAGTACTTCCTGTATTTTTGGTACGACTCCTAGCTCGATATTCCACACGATCGCGCCGATAAGTTGGTTGGTCGTGTTGATGTCGGTAAGAAGTTGCTCGATGCCGTCCGTGTGGCCTAGTAGTGCCTGTAACGCGGGGTAGATATCGTTGTCTAGAACATCCTCAGCATTGGAGACTTGGTTGAGGATGGCCGAACCCAAGGTATTGAAGTCGGCGTGGAAGAATTCCAGTGTCTGACGATCGACGGCTTCCCACTCGGCTTGGACAGGCGTCACCACTGCAAGAGCGAGCGTGCAGCCGACCACATAAGCAGCCGCCAGCTTGCGACACCGAACCAGATGCCGCCCAAGGAGACGAGCCAGTACATCAATTCCTCGAATTGTTCCGTTGTCATTCATCACTTCCTCAGGTAACGCTTGAAGCCCGAGCCAGCACCGCCGCCAACGCGGGACGAAGAAAACCAGGACAAGACGCGCTTGCCGATACTGACGGAGATCAGCACCGTGCCGACGATGGCGATCGCGGAGGACATCACGACGATGACGCTGAACAGCATCAGCGGGAAGTTGAAGATGCTCTCGGGGATCATGGTGGGGGGAGCGTATTGGGCAATCATGGCCTTCTCCTGCAAGGAAACCACCCGGCCGTTTTCACGACCGGGCAGGGGGTTTGCGGCCGAAGCCGCGGGGGGTGGCTTAGGCGCGACCGCCGAACCAGGCGATGACCTTCTTGCCGATGCCAACGCTGATCTTGTACAGGCCGACCGCAGCCAGGGCACCGCCCATGATGGTGAGGACGGCCGTGCCCATCGTGGCGAAGTCGAAGAGGGACACGGGGTCCACGCTGGGCGGGGTGTACTGCGCGGATGCGGGCAGCGTGACCACGACCAACAGGGCCAGGGCGGTGATGATGGGGAGGATGCGTTTCATGGGGTTCTCCTTTCGAGAGAGGGTAGGGTTGCGCCGACACAGCGCGAAGCGGTCAACGCGACCGCAAGAACTCAGAGAGTGCTCGGGCGATATAGCCCGTCTGCCAGACCAGGAACGAAAAACCGAACCCGATCGACCACCCACCCATCAGGACCGGACCCCACCGGCCTAGCTGTTCTTGGACTTGCTGCAGTGTCATGACGAGCTCTCCGCCGACGTGGCAGCATGGCTGCACTGTGACCAGTCGTCGCCCGCTTCGAGGTGATAGCGACCAGCCGCCCAGCGTGCGATGACCTCGACGTAAGGGAGGTCGTCGGTCTCGATGGGGGCGTCGAGGTATTCATCTTTGACGTTGAGGCCGTAGAGGGCACCACGGCAGCGGCTAAGCTGCTTGCCGTAGCAGGCCTTGTACGCGTGCCAAGTATTCGCCGGGCCCATCGTGCTGAACTTGAGGGCGTAGCTGATGACTTCCATCAGGTCTTGGCCGAGCTGGTGTCGGACCTCGTCGGCCGTGGCCCCGCGTTCGATGTCGGCCATGGCGTGAAGCGGGCGGACGTCGACGATGAAGCTGTCGCCGGTGAGCTCGTGCCACTCCTTCGAGAGGGCGCGTTTGTCGATGGGATGAGTGCACAGGCAGAGCGAGTGCATGTGCGGGTGCCACAAGTTGGAGTTGCCGCCCTGCTTGATCTCGATCGACCAGAGTTGGCCGATGACTTTGTGCCATTCGGTGAAGGGGACCCGGCGTCTGCGTCGACCGTCGAGGTATTCTCGATAGCGCTTGCCGCGTTCATGGAGGCGGCGGTCGGAATCGCGAAGAGTTGTGAGGCGATCGAGGAGGTCGGCACCGTTGCGGACGGTGAGGGTGACGAGGTAGCCGGCGGTGCCGGTGTCCTTGATCGCTTGGTAGGCGAGGGGGGCTAGGCGCGCGACCTTGCGGACCATCCGACGCATCGAGCAGAAGGCGCAGAGTCGTCCGTTCTGGCAGAACATGCCGGCCTGCAAGCGGTTTTCATTGATGGCGTCGTAGCGGCGGAAGACAAGGTGAGAACCGCAGCGGCGCAGGGCGTCGGCTATGCCGTAGGTGTCGTGGCCGGCAGCGGTTTCGGTCTCGGGGTCGATCGTGTCCAGGTGCGTGGCCTGGGCGAGGGCTTGCTCGCGGAACTTGGCATAACGTTCGACGCGGTCCTCGATGGTGTCGGTTGTGGGATCGTCGATTTGTTGTGGGGACGACTTAGGATCATCTATCAAGTTAGACAGCGCGTCGGTTGGCTGCGCTGTCGGGTCGCACCCCCCCCGCCCCCGGTCCCCGGGGGAGCCCCCCAGAAGCTCGGCGTTGCCGGGCGTTGATCGGAGAGCGGCTTGGCGCTGTTGTTGGAGGGCGTTCGCGCCGATGACCTTCTGGACGTCGGCGATGGCACGACGCCAGGCGGCGGGTTCCATGCCGTCGTAGCGGTCGATGATTTTCTCGGCGGCGTGATGGGGAAGGAGGGTACGGAGGTAGCGGCAGGCGTCCGCAATGTCGGGGTGGAGGACGCCGAAGCGGGAGCGGGTGTGGTAGGAGTAGTGAGAGTTATTCGTCGCTTGTGGCATCCGTGCCCCCCTGTGATCGGGCAGCTTCCATGCTGCTGGGCCTTAAAAATCCACGTACGTAGATGTCGTGAGAACAATGCTTTGGCGTGTCAGTAATTGCACATATGCATGCAAGAAGAATTTCTTCGGTCTTTGCATGTTCGGCGTAGTGTTCATGCAAATACGCGACAACGTCTGGCGGCACGTCAACTGTGTACTTCATGCCACACCACGCATTTCGATTTTCAAGGCGTGGCAACGGGTGATCGCAGTAATGTCGTCGCGGGTTACCTTGATGGTGTCGCGGCACCAGCCATGGCCTTTGGTCTTGTGAGGGCGGACTTCCAGAGCGTTCCGGCCCTTGTGCGTAACCCAGCCGATAACCATCGCAACACGGTGGCGGCCCTTGTACTCGACGAGGACGCGATCGCCGATTTCGAGCATGAGGTAGTGGTCGAGGATGATTGACATTAGGAGCTCCTGACGAGGGGAGAGGGATTAGATACAAACCCGCCCGCAGGGTGTTATGCCTGCGGGCGAGTACCTCGTCAGATGTGCTATGCGGCGGCCTTGGCTTCGCCGACCTTGACCTGCTCGCCGATGGCGTTCAGGTTGTAGCCGCGCTGTTCGAGGCGACCCTTGACGGCGACCTGCATGCCGGTTTCGACACGCTCGTAGTCGCCTTGGTTGACCCGGACTTCGACCTGTTGGCCGATGCTGGCGACGGCGATGAACCAGCCCCAGGTGTTGCCATTCTTCTCGGCGGTGCGCTTCTGTGAAACCTGTCCCGACAAAATGAACTCGTTGCGGAACTCTTGGCCCATGATTGGGGCTCCCATACCCGGCTACGCGGCGGGTTCGCCCGGTGCAAGCGTGCACCGAAAAAGCCCGCGTCCCGTTGGGGAAGCGAGCTCGAACGGCGACCTTGTAGGCGAGTGGGAACCCCTACAAACGCAGAACATGCCCGGAAGCGTGACAAAATGCGTCAGTGGACTTCGTGGGCTTCGCCTGTGTTGTACAATGGAGCTACGCATCTTCGGCCTGTGACTGAGGTCGTCGTGCTAGAGCCGTTCGCAGTAGCTACCTGCGTGCGGCTCGTCTTTTTCCGGTGTTGAACATAGCAGCCGATTATGCCGCTTGCAAGGGGTGTGCGGCTATGAATCACATGCATTATCGGTCTTTGAGACGGCCCATCCATTGGGCTTTGGCTTGTGTATGGTATGGCGATGCGTATTGCAGTATTTAGTACCAAGCCGTATGACCGCGTGTTCCTGACGTCGGCAAACGCCGTGCATGGGCACGAGTTGGTTTTCTTTGAGCCGCGTCTGACCAGCCAGACGGTCTCGCTCGCCGAGGGGTTCGCATGTGTCTGTGTCTTTGTCAACGACCCGCTTGAAGCCGACTTGATGGGTGAGCTTGCACGCCGGGGTGTCCGGCTGATTGCGCTGCGGTGTGCCGGCTTCAACAACGTGGACCTCGTCGCCGCCGAGGCCTTGGGGATCACGGTCGCCCGCGTGCCTAGGTATTCGCCTTATGCGGTCGCCGAGCACGCGGTCGCGTTGATCCTCGCGCTCAACCGCAAGGTGTACCGGGCGTACAACCGCGTTCGTGAAGGCAACTTCGCGATCGAGGGCCTGCTCGGTTTCGATATGAACGGTAAAACGGTGGGCCTGGTCGGAACAGGCATGATCGGCGAAGTCATGGCCAGGATCTGCACCGGCTTCGGATGCAGCGTCATTGCCAGCGACCGCGTCGAAAACCCCGCCTGTATCTCGCTCGGCGTCAAATATGTCGATCTCGATCAACTCGTGGAAACGTCCGATATCATCTCGCTCCACTGCCCGCTGACCCCCGACACCCACCACCTCATCTCGGACGACACCGTCGGCCGGCTCAAGCCCGGCGTCATGATCGTCAACACCAGCCGAGGCGGACTGATCAACGCACCCGCTGTGATCCGGGGTCTGAAGTCGGGCCGCATCGGCTCGGTCGCGCTCGATGTCTACGAAGAGGAAGGCGACGTCTTCTTCGAGGACCTCTCCGGCGAAGTCCTGCAGGATGACACGCTGGCCCGCCTGCTGACGTTCCCGAACGTCCTCATCACAAGCCACCAGGCCTTCTTCACAAGTGAAGCACTGGACAGGATCGCACAAACCACACTCGCAAACGCATCCGACTTCGAGCGTGGCTCGCTCAACCCCGATTGCGTCGTTTCGCCTCCCGCCCCACGACCGCCGGCGTCATAGTAGAGCAGGGCCTGGTGGCGGACGGTGAGTTGGGCCACGCCGTTCTTGCCCGCGCCCTTGGCGCTGCGGATGGATAGCCCGCCGGCCTTGCGGGCGAGTTGGGTGCCCAGCCGGCTGGCCGCGGCGACGTCGCCGATGAAGGGGATGGCGAAGAGCCCGTAGACCGCGGCGTCGAGGTAGTTGCCCCTTGCCAGCGAGATCGACGCGTTGACCAGGTCGAGCACGACCGACGCGGCGGTGCCGAGGATGGGGATGAAGCTGAGCAGCGCGCTAACTGCGGCGATTAAGTCCTAAACTTAGCAGCAATCTTCTTGCTGCAAATATTGCTATGCACATTCATAACTGTTGACGCATGAAACAACACCGCAAATATGACATTTCATATAAAGCGTAAAATTATCAAACAAGTCATTTTTAGTGAAGTTAATGAAATTCAACTCATCTAAATCTTGGGCATCCGCTTGATAAGTTAAGCAAATACCCAAATCGAAATCGCTACAGTTACTGCAGTTTGGGCATTCCCACTGTTGTTCTTTACGATCTTCAGTCCACCCCTCTGGGTCCGCGTGCACTTCGCCATTGAGCCCATGAATACCAGGATTAAAGAGAAGGCATCTATTGCCATCATGCAATAAGTAGTACGGCCCCAAAAAGAACTCTCCGTCGGGGTAGCCAATCAAAGTGCATTGCTCATTTTCAAATAATTTCAAATGATAGAATGTATGCGGGACATCTTGCCACTCATCAATTCCCCAAAGATTATCAACTGCATTCCATCTCGGTGAAGAAAGAAATTTCGGTTTCATCTTATTTCTCTTAGAACTTAAGTCTTGCTACTACCTTGCCCGAGTTGATCTCTACGACTTTGATCTGTCCGCGCATTTCTCGCGGAAGTTGCTCAAAAATTGACCTGTTACGTTCAATGAGTCTAGAAATTGTCTTGGTAGAGATAAGATCAGTTTTTGAAGCAACTTCAATGACATCAATTTTCCCATTTTTCCTAATGCCGATTACATCTGGCAATCGCAAGGAAATTCGCACATTCAAGTTTAGTGATCTCAGGACAGTTGAATATGCACGATGCATAGCAATCAACTGATATCCACCACGCTCAGCCATATTAGCAGCTATACGAAGACTTCTCATGCGATGTCCCGCAGTTTTCGTTTCTTGCGCTGCATTATTCAGAAAAATGGATCTTCTGATCCGTGCGTTGTGCACCCACACCGCGGATGCGTCACCCTGCCCGTCGTCGACGAAGTACGTGGCCCCGTCGGCGACACTCAGATTATAGACCTCGATGCCGCCGGGCACCAGGTCGCGACGCTGCCGTCGGGCAGCAGCAGTTGGTCGCCGGCTTCGAGTTGTTCGGCGGGGGTCCACCGGGCCTCGCCGGTGCCGTGGATGGCGTAGAAGCTGTGGTTCGCGGTGGTCTGCAGGGGCTCGGTGTTGCCGTCCGCATCCGTGTAGGTCAGGTGGTGGACCGCATCGACGGTCCGGTTGCTGACGCCGGTGACCAGCGCGTAATGCGGGTCGGCGTCGGGGTTGAGTTCGTCCTGGGCGAGGACGACGTCGCCGACTTGCAGGTGGTCGATGTGGGTGGTGATCGCGTTGCCGTTGGGGTCGTAGCCGGTGACGACGCCGGTGCCCGCGGCGAAGCTGTTCGCCCCGCCGCCGGCCATCCAGCTCACGGCCTCGATGATGGCGAGCTGCAGCGAGCCCTGCGCCGCGCCCTGGAGCCCGAGGCCGACCAGCCCGCGTCCGGTGCTGGCACGCTTGGCGAAGGTCATGCCCAGCCGCCCCGCCGCGGCGACGTCGCCGATGAAGGGCAGCGCGAAGAGCGCGTACAGCGCGGCGTCCTGGTAGTTGCCGCGGGCCAGCGAGATCGCGGCGTTCAACAGGTCCAGCCCGGTGGAGAGCGCCGTCCCGATGACCGGCACGAAGCTCAGCGCGATGCTGATCTTGTTGATCGTCTCCTGGAGGCGGTCCTTGGCCTCTTCCTTGGCCGCCTCGACGAACGCCTGGACCGCGGCGCGTGCGGCGTAGACGAAGTCGCGGTCGCGGTTGGATTCGCTGGCCTGGGCGGCGGCGATCGAGCCGGCGCGGTTGTCGTCCATGACCAGCAGGTTGCGGGCGGCGCCCTGCTGCAACTGCGTGATTGAGCTATCGAGCGACAGCGCTGCGAAGGCCACCGACCCGGCCGAACGCAACGCCGAGGCGTCGCCCTGGGCCAAAGAGCAAATCGTTCGATTATGACCGTATTAACTTTTCTCGCATCTTTCGATCTGCTCGAAGCTTGGTAAATGGCTGGAATAACAGTCCAGTGAAACGGAGTTTAAGCAATTTCTCTGCAAAGTCTTCTCGGAATATCCAAGAATAACTCCCTTGTGGCATATGAAGGGCATCGTTTGGTATAAATGCTGCACTGATAGTAATTATACCTGAGATATCTAAATACTCTTTGAATAAGCAGCAATCACGAAGACGATGGCACTTCCTGCATCGCGACCCGGTTGAGCTGTACCCAACTCCGGTATATGGAACCGGAGAAACGGGGTTATCTTTTTGATAAAAACCCGACTCATCGGGTGAGATGATTTGCTTCGGATGGCAGATGGTCCACGGATCATCCGGTAACGGAAAGAATTGAAAAAAATCAGAAAAATGCTCATGCAATGTACCCGCCGCCTTGGTTCGTGCTAGCAGCAAATGATCGTGCGTACTCACAAAGTCGACGTCGGGGACTTTGAGGCCGTCGAGCAGGCCGGGTGGCACAAATCCTTGCAACGATTCGACCAGATCGAGCTTCCCGCACTTCTTGCACGCATAAGGCTTAAACTCCGGGCGTAAGTGGTAATTGTCGTCGGAGTCAAACACGTAATAAACCATCGCGTCGCAGGAACGCTTCGCATTGATGCTCACGAAATCGAGATCGCGCTTCTGATTCACGGCTTCAGCCCTTTATGCTTGGCGTACTTCCATTGCACGCGGAGCGCTTCATACAAGGTTAGGTTTTTCCCGGGATACATCTTTTCTGCCAGCTTCATGCCTGTTTTTGTTTTGCCAAATTCTCTTGCGAAATCGGCAGTGAGCGATCTGAGTTTGCGAGTACCAAATGAGTCAATCCACTCTTCTGCATTTAACGATTTAAATCTATGCCCCGTCCGTTTCTGCAAAAAATCTGAAAACTTGCGATGCGCCAGGTTGTGCCAATACTTGCTTAGTACTTCTCCCAGCACTTCTTTGCCGCGGGCAATTTTCGAGCCCCAGGAGAATGGATGCAGGTGATGGCGGCCCGCACCGCAGTTATGCACCCACACCGCGTATGCGTGGCCTTGGCCGTCGTCGACGAAGTAGGTGGCCCCGTCGCTGACGCTGAGATTATAGACCTCGATGCCCTCGGGCACCAGCAGTTCGGTGTTGGCGGTGATCGTGGCCGTGTTGCCGTCGGGGAGCAGTAGGTGTTCGCCGGGTTGGAGCTGTTCGGCGGGGGTCCAGCGGGCTTCGCCTGCGGCGTTGATGGCGAAGAACGCGTGGTTCGCGGTGGTTTGGAGGGTCTCGGTGTTTCCGTTGGCGTCGGTGTAAGTTAGCGTGTGGACCTCGTAGACGGTGCGGCTGGTGACACCCGTCACGAGCGCGTAGTGCGGGTCGGCGTCGGGGTTTAGCTCGTCCTGGGCGAGGACGACGTCGCCGATCTGGAGGTCTTCGATCGCCGTGGTGACGTAGTTGCCGTTGGCGTCGATGCCGGTGACGACGCCGGTGTCGCCTGCGAAGCTGTTGGTGAGGCAGTTCCCGCCGGTTTGGCCAAGGATCGAGCGGTGGCGGACGGTGAGCTGGGCCGCGCCGTTCTTGCCGGCGCCCTTGGCGGCGCGGATGGACAGCCCGCCGGCCTGTTTGGCGAGCTGGGTGCCCAGCCGGCCGGCCGCGGCGACGTCGCCGATGAAGGGGAGTGCGGCGAGGCCGTAGAGCGCCGCGTCGAGGTAGTTGCCACGAGCCAGCGAGATCGACGCGTTGACCAGGTCCAGCACGACCGATGCGGCCGTGCCGATGACCGGCACGAAGCTCAGCGCGATGCTGATCTTGTTGATCGTCTCCTGGAGGCGGTCCTTGGCCTCTTCCTTGGCCGCCTCGACATACGCCTCGACCGCGGCGCGGGCGGCGTAGACGAAGTCGCGGTCGCGGTTGGATTCGCTGGCCTGGGCGGCTGCGATCGAGCCGGCGCGGTTGTCGGACATCACCACGGCGTTGCGCGATGCGCCCGCCTGCAGCTGCGCGATCGAGCTGTCCAGTGACAGCCCGGCGAACAAGACCGACCCCACGCTGCGCAGCGCCGCCGACTCGCCCTGCGCGCTCAGACCCGCCAACGCCGACAACGTGTCGCTCACCCCCCGCCGCAGCCCGACGGCGAGTTCGTCCGCGGTGCGGGCCAGCTCGTCTTGGGTCTGCGTGACCGCTTCGTCGGCCTGCTTCTCAACGGATTCCAGCCCCGCCAGCGCCTGCTGCACCGCCCGGCCCAGCGCCTCGGCCAGCTCGACCTCGGCGTGGGCCAGCCCGGCGTCGGTCGCCGCACGTTGCTGGTTGGCCCCGACCCACGCCGCGGCGATGCGGTCCTCGAGTGCACGCACCGCTTCATCGAGCGCATCGAGCTCGGCCCCAACCCGCGCGACGCTGTACACCCCCGCCCCCGCGACGGACCAGGTCAGCGTGTCCTGCTCGGGCAGCCCCGACAAGCCGTGGGTGGTGAAGGTCAGCAGCGTCCCGACCGTCCCCGAGATCGACGCGGTCACGTCCTGGCTGGCGATCACTTGACCGATCGTTGCGGAATAGATCGCCCCGCTGATGGTGCCCAGGGACTGGATCGAGCCGATCGCGCCGATGCCCGATTGGGCCATTGCGAATAGCTCGGCGTCGAGGTAGGCCTGCACATCGTCGATGTCGTGATCCGCAGCGACCTGTAGGTTGCTCATGGAGCCGCGTGAGACGATCGTGCCGACATCATGAGCAAGCAGCGTGGTATGGATCAGGTTGCCAAATACCTCGACGCGTCGCAGATCGCCAGCCGTTGCGATCAGGTGAGTATTGCTCAAATCGCCCCCCGCCGAGACGAGGCCGATATCGCCGGACGACGCGTTGAAGTAGCCGCTGACGTTGCCGGTGTCGGTGTGGACCAGGGCGATGTCGGCGGCTTGGGCGCGGGCGTTGATGCTGGCTTTGGCGACGAGTCGGAGGGTGCCGCCGGCGTCGATGGGGTAGCCGCCCGAGGCGGAGGCGTTGCCGTCGTTGGCGTTGATGCTGGACTGGGAGAGGAGGGTGATGTCGCCGGGGGCCTGGTAGGAGGCGAGGCCGATGTTGCCGGTGGTGGCGAGGTAGATCGCGGGGGCGGTGGGTGTGGAGCCGCTGACGGCGCTGCCGGCGATGAGGGTGGTGGCGAAGGCGGCCTGGGAGGCGACATTGATGTCGCCGGAGGTGGTAGAGACGCCGGCGGCGGTGAAGGAATCGACGGAGGTGATCGAGGCGCTGTGGCCGGCGAGGACGGTGCCGCTGATGGTGGTGGTCTGGCCGGCGAAGAGGTTGACCGAGCGGTTGGCGGTGATGCTGGTGGCGGTGAGGTTGTTGGGGGTGGCGAGGTCGATGTCGCCTGCGGCGTTGACGGTGCCGAGGGCGATGAGGTCGGCGGCGAGGGCCTCGATATCGCCTCCGGCGGTGGCGTTGCCCTGGCCTGAGATCATGCCGAGGACGAAGAGGTTGAGGTTGTCGCCGGCGTTGAAGCTGCCGGTCAGGTCGCCCAGGACGCTGGCCTGGATCGAGCCGGCGGCGGTGGTGAGGTCGGCCTGGTGGGTGCTGCCGGCGGGTGCGGCGAGGTTGAGGTCGATGTGCCGGCCGGCGTTGGCGGTGAGGGCGGACTGCTGGAGTGCGGCTGCGTTGATGTCGTTGCCGGCGTTGACGGTGATGTCGGCGAAGGCGCGGGCGGTGGTGAGGTCGGCGTCGCCGAGGGTGGCGGTGATGTCGCCGGCGATGTCGTCGAAGGCGAGGACGCGAGCGGACTGGTGGGCATCGACCGAGGCGTTGCCGGTGAGCGCCCCGCCGAGGGTGATGTCGGCGTCGCCGCCGCCGGCGTTGACGGGCGCGTCTAGATCGTTGGCGGCGACGAGGGTGACCGAGCCGTAGGTGGAGGTGACGGGCCCAAGGACGCTGCCGTCGCCGGAGCCGCCGGGCGAGGCGGTGATGTCGGCGTTGCCGATCGCGCCTGCGGTGGCTGCGGCGGCGCTTGTGCCGGCGGTAACCGAGGCGCTATTGGCGAGGTTGCCGAGCACGGTGACGCTGGCGTGGACGGCGGCGTCGATCGTGCCGTTGAAGCCGTCGAAGGCGATGACGTCGACCGAGCCCCCGCCGGATGCCGGCTGCCAGCCGGCGGTCGCGCTGCCGGTGAACGCGCCGCCTGCGACGAGGTTGATGTCGCCTGCGGCGGTGGTGGCGTCGGCGGCGAAGTGGTCGAGCGCGGCGGCGTCGATGCCGCCGGTGCCGGTGACATCGAGCGAGGCGGCGGAGGAGATGCTTTGGTTGGCCGAGGCGGTGATGCCGGTGTGCGCGGTGATGTTGGCGGTGATGTCGGTGGCGCTGGTGACCGAGGCGGTTGTGCCGGCGTCGATAGCGGCGGTCACGGCGTCAGCGTAGAGCGAGACCGAGCCGCCGGCGGTGATCGCGCCCGACTGGTCGCCGAGCGCGAGGGCCTGCACGTCGTTGCCGGCCTGGATCGAGCCGGCGAGGTCGCCGCGCGCGAGGACGGCCGCGTCGTGGCCGGCGGTGATCGGCCCGGCGACGTCGCCGCCGGCGTAGACCGCGACCTGGCCTGCGGTGCTGTCGGTGGTCTGGATGCTGCCGGTCATGTCGCCGGACAGGGCGGAGGCCGATGCGCTGTGCCGTGCGGTGACGTTGGCGGTGATGCTGTCGGCGGCGAAGAGGTCGGCGGCGCCGTCGGCGTTGACCGAGCCGGTGATGTGCTGGCCGCCTGCGCCCGAGCCGGCGGCGTCGCTGCCGGCGAAGAGGTAGGCGTCGCCGAGGTCGGTGGTGGTGACGCTTGCGTTGATGGCCTGGAGCGAGGCGAGGGAGACGCCCTGCTGGCCGGCGTGGTAGCTGCCGGCGATATTGCCGTCGGCCGAGGCGTTGATCGATCCTGCGGAGGTCGCGGTGAAGCTGCTGCCGCCGATCGTGCCGCGGGCGAAGAGCAGCAACTCGCCGCCGAGGCCGGTGACGGTGGCGCTGGAGAGGTTGATCGACCCGGCCGATCCGTCGCCGGCGGTGAGTGCGGTGGCGGTGGCGGATTGCCGGGCGCGGAGGGTGCCGGTGATGCTGCCGTTGGCGAGCACGCCGACCGAGTCGGGCGCGGCGCCGGTGCTGGCGGTGGTGAGCGCGGCGGTCGTGCCGGCGTAGGCGGTGATGTCGCCGTGCGGGGCGCTGATGCTCGTGACGCTGAGCGTGCCGGTATCCGCGAGCAGCGTGACCTGCGGGCGCAGGGTCGGTTGGCCCTGCGCATCGACGTCGCCCGCGGCGCTGACGGACTGGGCGGTCAGCTCGTCGCCGGCGATGAGGTCGATGTTGCCCTTGGCCTGGACGCTGTTGAAGGTCGCCGATTCGAGCGCGATCGCGCTGAGGTTGCCGTCGGTTGTGTTGAGGTTGACGTCGCCGATGGACCGTGCGAGCACGTCGATGTCGGACTTGGCGGTGACGTCGGCGGTGAGCTGGTCGCCGGCCTGGAGCGCCGCGCCCCCGCCGGTGCTGGTGATCGTGCCGGCGAGGTCGCCGAGCGCGACGGCCTGGACCGTGCCGGTGGCATTGATCGTGGCGTCGATGCGGTCGTGAGCGATCACGACGGCGTCCATCGGGTCGGTGTTGCCGTCGCCGGCGGCGATGGTGCCGTTGACCTTGCCCCACGCCTCGACGCCGACCTCGCCGCCGGCCTTGAGCACCGCGTCGCTGGCGATGTCGCCCTTGGCGAAGACGTCGAGCCCGCCCATGGAGATGCGGCCGCCGGTCGCGCCGGTGGCCTTGACCCCGCCCCAGCCGACGAGCCGGGCGGCGCTGTGGCCGAAGAAGCTGCCGCTGATCGCCTGGGTGGCGTTGCCGTGGTTGAGCGCGGTGATGTCGATCTCCCCGCCGGGCGCCGTGACCGTGCCCAGCACGCGGTCGCGGGCCTGGACGACGACGCCGAGCTGCCCGGTGATCGTCGCGTCGCTGTTGTCGCCGGCGAGGACCTGGACGACGCCCGCGGTCGCGCTGTAGCTGCCCTGCACGGTGCCCTGAGCGTCGAGCGCGATCGACTCGGTCGCCGTGGCGGTCAGGTTCGCGTCGCCGTTGCTGGCCAGCACCATGTTCCGCGCGGTGAGCTGCGTGCCGGCGTCGATGCTGCCGGCGTCGATGCGGATGACGCTGGGCTCGTTCTCGTCTTCCTGGACCGTGACGTTGCCCTTGAACGCCTCGCGCGCCAGGATCTTTGCCTCGCCGCTGTCGAGTTTCAGCTCGCCGTTGATCGTAAACCGGCCGCCGGCGACACCGAAGAACGTGTCGCCGCTGTAGTCGGCGCCGTTGATTTCCACATCGCCGTTGGCGATCTTGACGCTGTTGCCAAGCCCCGACAGCCCGAGCCACTTCTGGTCGCCCAAGCTAAGCGCGGTCAGGTCGGTGTCGCCGGTTTCAGCGCCGATGGCGGCCGCCGCTTCGATCCCGCCGACCGCGGCGACCCCGATCCGAAGCGGGGCGAGGAAGGTGGTGCCGACCACATCGCCCCATGCCTCGGCTTTGACATCGTTCTTCAGTGACTGAAGTGTTGCCCCAAGGACTTGCTCGGCCGCGCGCACGTCAAGCGTCTGCTCGGCGACCGCGTTCACTTCTTGGAGGATGCGGTTCCACGTGCTCAGCGCGATCCCGCCCAGCCCGCTGTTAAGCGTCGCGCCGACATCGCCGTACGCGGTGAGGTCGATATCGCCGGGCGTGTCGATCGATGCGTTGACGTTGGACCACGCGTCCATCGTCAGCCCGCCGAGCCCGGCGGTGATCCTGCTGCTGCTGGTGACCTCGCCGAAGACGCGGACCGCGCCGATCGTCCCTGCCGCGTAGACCTGCCCGGCGAGCCCGCCCATCGTGTTGATCTCGCCGATCGATTGGGCGTTGAGGTTGGCGCTGATGAAGCCGGCGTGGTCGAAGCCGGCCTGCCACGCGCTGCCGGGCGGGTTGAGCGCGTCGTCGAGCCCAAGGAACGCGAAGTGCTCGGGCAGAACGATCGATTGGACTTGACCGGGGCTGCGCCACGCGGCGGTGCTCGCGTTGCTGAACACGTCGAGCTTATTGAGGATCGAGACGCCGTGGAGCGTGCCCCGCCGCGCGCTGAGGTTGCCGGAGACACCGCCCGAGGCCTTGACGCCGGTGACGATGTAGCCGATGTCGCCCTTGGCCGCGGTGAGCTTGGCCTTGAGCTCGGCGCCGATGATGATCTTCGGGTTGTCCGCCTCGCCGCCGCTGGTCAGGTCGCCGTCGCGGGCGGTGATCGCGCCGGACAGCGAGCCGCCGACGGTGATCGTGTCGATGCCCTGGGCCAGGCCGATGTCGCCCGAGACGTTGCCGCGCTTGGACTCGAGTTTGCCGATGTGCTCCGCGGACAGCCGGCCGAGCGCGAGCTCGCCCCCGCCGCGCTGCTCGGTGCCCGACGCGAGCGTGTCGATCTGCCCGTCGGTCGTGATCGTCATCGCGGAGCTGCCGGCGATCGCCTGCGCAACGCGCACGGTGTTGATCGCGACTTCGCCCGCGCCGCGGTTGACGTGCACGGTCAACCCGTCCACCGGTCCGTCGGCCTCGATCGAACCGATCCCCCAGTTGCCGCTGGCAAGCCCACCGGCACGGATGTTGAACCTGCTGCTGCGGACCTGACCGGCCAGCGGCGCGGCGACACCCAACTCGGCGTAGGACCCGATCGTGTGGATCGACTTGACGACCACGTCCGCGCCCTGGATCGTCCCGGGCAGGTGGTCGACGTTCAGCAGGCCCGCGGTGAAGCTGCCGATCGACGCGCCCGGCGCGTTGACCTCGACCCCCAGCACGCGGTTGGCCGTCAAGCTGAACAGGTTTGTCGCGTGCTCGGCGGTGACCTCGCCCAGCAGGTCGAGCCCGGCGTTGATGTCCGGCTGGTGCGTGCCCGCGTTTTTCAGGTCCGCGGTGTAGCTGCGGCCGACGTGGATCTCCGTCCCACCGGTCGTGTCCGCGCCAAGCGTGATGGTGCCGGCCAGGTCACGGTCGGCGGTGATCGTGTTGATCCGGTTGTAGCTCAGCGAACTGCGGGCGATGTCCCGGCCCGCGTAGATCGACCCGAGCGTGCCCAATCCGTTCGCCTCGCCGGTGAAGTCGAGCGCCGCGGAGATCGATGCGAGGTCGTCGACCGCGATCGCCGAGCTGATCGAGCCGTACGATGAAATGATCTCATTCAAGTGCGATGCGGTGATCGACCCGGTGACGCCCCGCTCGGCCTTGATCGATCCATAGGGGCTGTCCTTGGCGTCGATGTCCGCGCTGATGCTCCGGGCATCGATCGTGAGGATCGACTCGTCCGTGCTCTGGTTGGTGTACGTGCCCGCCGCGTCACCGTTCAGCGCGTATACCGTCAGAGAGCCGCCGTAGTTGACAACCGAATCGATCCCGGCCACCGCGTTGAGCGACGCCAAGCCCCCCGCGGTGATCGTCTGGGCCGTGATCCGGTGCGAATCCAGAACCGTCTCGTCGTGCACGGTGAGGTAGAGCGCACCATCGGCGCTGATCGACTCGGACGTGATGTCGCCGAAGACGCGGTTGTTCTCGCCCTGGCCCACCTTGATGTCGCCGGTCGCGGACAGGTTCCCGGAGATGTCCGCGGCGTTGGGGATGATGAGGTCCCCGCCGGTGGCGGTGAGGTTGCCGGTGATGCCTGCGGCTCTAGAGACGATGAGGTCCCCGCCAGTCACGGTTAAGTTGCCTGAGATGTCAGCGGCATTCGAGATGACGAGGAACCCGTCATTCGCTGTCAGGTTGCTCGTGATGGGATAGAAGACTGTTACGTCCTGAAATTCGACGGAAGTATCAACGATGATCGACTTCGCAGAAATGTTCTCTGAGATCGCCCCGCCGCTGGATATCGTCAGGTCTCCATTGAAAGTCAGCCCGCCGACAGCGCAATCCGAGGTTATGTCCAGCGTGTGCGATGTATTGGATGTGTCCCACGCGACCGCGAACTGCGCCTGGTCGTAGTTACCTGTGTGCAAAACGGCAATGTGTGTATCCGCTATCGCATTAGAAATCGCCACTGTATTGGCACTGATGGCCAGTGTTGCTTCTCCGGACAAGACGGTGACTGTGATGGTGTGGTCTTCTGCGCTCCATTCATATGAACCTGTTGCGTTTTCGAATACAACTGGCGCATCAGGATCTATATTGGGCGTATCGAGAACGAATGCTGGGCGTGTGAGTGGGGGCTGGATTACGGGGTCCTGCCCGCGGTCGATCGGGATCGTCAGCGTGCCCTGCGCGACCCGGCCCAGGTCGTCCTCGATCGCGTACGTGACCGTGTCGCCGGTCACGCCCGCGCCCGGACGGTCGATCAGCGTGTAACTCAGGCCCGCGTTGTTGCTGCCGACGGTGATCCCGGCGATGCCGAACTGGCCCTGCCCGACGATGTAGGAACGTACGATCTGTGCGCCTTCGCCGACGGTGATCGGCAAGCTGTGCTGGATGCTGCCGCCCACGCCGTGAACAAGCTGGGTTGTCGTGCCGGACCCGGCCGTCGGCGCGTCGGGCATCGGGCGGGCGACGTTGACGGTGACCTGTGCGTCGTGGGTGTTGCCCGCCTGGTCGGTGACGCGGTAGCCGATCGATACCACGCCGACCGTGTCCAAGCCGGGCGTGTAGACCACGCGCTTGTCTTGCACGGCGGCGGTGCCGCTGGTGGGGTGCACCGCGATCGCGACCGCGTCGACGCTCGACTTGGGGAACGCGATCGGCAGGTCGTGCCGCGTCCCTCCGTCGTTGTTCAGCACGTCGATGACGACCGCCTGGTCGCGCGTCGTCGCGGCGACGTCGTTCTGAACCTGCGGCACCGGCAGCACGTTGATCAGCAGCGTCATCCGATCGCCACGCCGGCCATCGTGGTCCGCGACGCTGAAGACCAGCCCGTCGACCGTGGGCGTGAGCAGGCCCGGGCTCGCGCCCTGGTAGGTGTAGACGTCATTGCCCGATGGGCCGGTGTGTCGCGTGAAGTCGCCGAGCCAGGGCGCTTGCTCGACCACGATCGTGGCGGGGTCGATCTCGGCCAGGTCCGAGGCGTCGTAGTAGAGCGCGAGCAGCGCGAGCGCATCGATTTCCATCGCGGCGTTCTCCGCGACGTCGGCGCCCCAGGTCTGGACGCCGGCGTTGGGGCCGGGCCGCTCGTAGCCGGTGTAGTAGATGACGGCCTCGCCGGTCGCGGCGGAGGTCTGGTTTGCGCCGACGCCGGCGGTGTAGTTGAAGACGAAGCGTTCGGCACCGAACAGGTCGTCGGGGGTGAAGACGAAGTCGCCGTTGCTGGTCAGGTAGAGCTTGTCGCCGGGCGAGCCGATCGGGCTGACGACCAGGTCGCCGAGGCCGAAGCCCTGGCCGACGACGTCTGCGCCGTTGCCCGAGCCGGTTAGGACGTTGCCGGTCAGGGCGCTCGAGTTGAGCTCAAAGATGTCATCGACCGGGCGGACGATCGGCGGCTGGACGGAGACGCGGGCCCGGGCGCCGGACTCGGCGAGCACCTCGCCGTTGGGCCCGAGCACGCGGAGGGTGTAGTCGAAGCCGGCCTCGCCGACGTAGCCGGGGTCTGGCGTGAAGGTGTAGCCGCCGCCGGGGCTCAGCACCGCCGTGCCCCCGTACGCCGAGCCGGCGACGAGCACCGGCTCGGCCGACAGGCCCTGGCCGGTCGGCAGGTAGTCGTTGGTCAGCAGTTGGCCGTCGATCGGCTGGTCCATCGTGGTGATGGCCAGGTCGTCGCCCGCCTGCGCGGTGGCGTTGACGGCGTGGAGCGTGACCGAGCCGATGGCATAAAGATCGCTGGCCTGCTTGCCGCGCGCGACGCCGTCGAGCAGGCGGTAGCTGAACGAGTCGGTGCCGTCGAAGGCCGCCTCGGCGGTGTAGGTGAACGAGCCGTCGGCATTGAGCGTGACGGTGTTGCCCGCGCTGGTCGTGGTCGAGCCCGCGCCGTCGAGCAGCTCGACGGTGAGCCCGTCGCCCTCGGCGTCCCAGTCCGCGCCCGCCCCGCCGCCCGACAAGACGTTGCCCTCGAACGTCAGCGTTTGGTCCAGGATGTAGACATCATCGACCGCGTGGGGCGCATGGTTATTCAGGGTCAGGTCGACCCAGACGGCTTCGGTCTGCTGGGCTTCATCCGCGAGCAGGTACTGGAACGACACCGAGCCGATGAACCCGCCGGCGGTGTAGGTGCCCTGCCCGTCCTGGTAGTTGGCTTTGGGGGTGAACGTGAACGCCCCGCCGGGGTCGAGCGTGAGCGTGCCTTGGTCGAGTTGGATCGTGCCCCCGCCCTGCCCGCCGTCGATGGTTGAGCCGGTGGTGGGGTCGATCAGCAGCACGCGGTTGGGGCTGCCCTGCCCGCCGAGCTCGTTGACCAGCACGTCGTTGTCGGTGACCGAGCCGGAGACGGTTGGCGGCGAGCCGCTGTAGGACACGTCGAACACGAAGGTGTCGCTCGCGGGCAGGGGCAGGTCGTTCCACACCTCGATCGTGGCGGTCGTCCAGGCGGTGCTCGGGATCGCGCCGAGTTGGTCGTAGGGCGCATACTCGAACGAGTCGGTGCCGACGAAGCCCTCGGCCCGGGTGTAGGTGAACGTGCCGTCGGGGTTGACCGTGACCGAGCCGCCGGCCGAGGTCGTGATCGTCCCGCCGGTGTGGATCGGGTCGCCGCCGGCCGGGTTTTGTAGCGCGGCGATGATCGCGTGGGCGTCGTAGTCGTAGTCGTTGGCGAGCACGCTGCCGCCGGTGGCGCCGACGGCCTGGGTGTAGTGGTAGCGGTAGCGGTCGGGCGCGGGCGTCGCGGGCTGGTTGGTGATGTCGAAGGTGACCGAGCCGGTGGCTTGTTCGGCGCGGTCGTCGAGGGTGTAGTCGACCGAGGCCGAGCCGACGAACCCGGTCATCGGCGTGAAGCTGAAGCCCCCGCCGGACTGCGCGCTGAACGTGCCGACGGGGTTGCCGGCCGCGTCCTGGAGCACGACGCTGGCCCCGACGGCGTAGGCCTGGCCGTTCGCGGTGAAGGCGACGATCTCGATCGCGTCGTTGTCCGCGTCGTAGTCGTTGAGCAGCAGCCCGTCGCCCGAGCCGCGGGTGATCGCGGCGGGCACCCCGCCGGGCGCGATGGCGGCGACCTCGTACCGGTCCGACACCGCGGCAGGCGCGGTGTTGCGGACGTCGATCGTGACCGTGACCGTCTCGGTCTGCGAGCCGTTGGTCACGGTGTAGTCGAAGCTGTCGAGGCCGACGAAACCGGGCGGGCTCCAGTAGGCGAAGGTCCCGTCGGGGGCGACGGCGACGTTTGCACCGTTGGCGCTGTGCGCCGAAACCGCCGCGGCGGTCAGGGTGCCCCCGCCCGAGTCGGTGTCGTTGCGCAGCAGCCCTTGCAGCGGGTCGCCGACGCTGACGATCTCGCCTTGGTGGACGACGAATTGGTCGGCCGCGCCCAGCACCTCGCGGGACGTAACCAGCACCTCGACGGTCGTAGGCGCCCCGGCGTGGTGACCGTCATCGGGCGTGTACGTGAAGCGGTCGACCAGGTCCGCGTGGCCGGGCGTGAGCGTGGGCGGGGTGTAGACGAACCCGCCGTTGGGCTCGAGGGTGACGCTGCCGCCCTCGTCGGTGGTCAGCGTGGTCGTTGTCGCGGTCGCGGTGACGCTCTGCTTGTAGTCGTCGGCGTCGTTGGCCAGCACGCCCGAGCCGCCGGTGACGCGCAGCTCGAGCCCGGTGTGTGTGACGTATTGGTCGATGACGCCGGTCGGCGCGCTGTTGGCGACGCCGAGGGTGATGGCCAGGGTGGTTGTCGCGCCGCCGTCGGTGACGTCGAACTCGGCGAGGTGGCTGCCGATCGACCCGGCCGGATCAAAGTTGAACACGCCGTCGGCCGAGACGCTGCCGGGCCCGGCGGTCTGGGTGAACACCAGGGTGTCGCCGTCGGCGTCGGTGACGTACTGACGCAGATCGACACGCAGCGTGTCGTCGGGGTTCAGCAGCAGCGTCGTGGGGTCGGCGACGGGCGCGTCGTTGACCGCGGCGACCTCGATCAGCACCGTGCCATACGCCGTCTGCCCGAACCCATCGGTCACGGCGTAGGTCAGCCGGTCTTGGCCGGCGAAGTCCGGGTCGGACGTGTACACCCAGCTCGCCGTATCGATCTGCCCGCTGGCCGGCCCGGCGACCAACGCAACAACCAGCGAACCCGCGTCCGCCGGGTCGGTATCGCTGAACGGCAGCACGAGCGCGGTCGGCCCGGCGTCCTCGGTCAGCGTGACCTCTAAGTTAGACGCCGACGGCGCAGCATTGGTCACCTCGATCGTCAGCGTGCCGACGGCCGACACGCCCGCGACTTCGGCGAGGCGGTAGTCGATTGTCTCGGTCCCCAGGAAGCCCGCGTCGGGCGTGTACGTGAAGCCGCCGTCGGTATGGAGGTCGAAGACGCCGCCGTTGACCGTCGTGTTCGGCCCGGCATTGGCGATGGTCAGTCCGTCGGCCGGGCCGATGTCGTTGCTGAGCAGCCCGCTGAGCGCGTCGATGACCAGCGGCTGGCCGTGCGAGACCTCGTACGCATCGTCAACCGCAACGACCACCTCATCGAGCACGGTGATCTCGACCTCGGCGGGGTCGCTCGTCTCGTAGCCGTCATCGACGGTGTAGGACAGCCGGAACGTGCCGGACCAGCCGGCGG
The DNA here is from genome assembly GCA_032356285.1 of Smithsoniella earleae. Taxonomy (NCBI): domain Eukaryota; kingdom Viridiplantae; phylum Chlorophyta; class Ulvophyceae; genus Smithsoniella; species Smithsoniella earleae. Next base: position 77,119 of record JAULKQ010053268.1, on the reverse strand, counting down.
GCGCGGTGTACGTGAACCGGCCCGCGTCGTGATCGATCGCGGCCAGGTCGCCGAAGTCCGAGTCGAGGGTGTCGATTGTTTCAAGATGGATCGCGTCGCCATCGATGCCCGGCAGGTCGTTGGTCAGCAGGTCGAGATCGATCTCCTGGCCCAGCGCGACGGTGTAGGCGTCATCGACCGCGATGGGCGCCCGGCTCTCGACGTCGAGGATGACCTCGGCCTCGTGCGTGTTGCCCAGTCCGTCGGTGACGGTGTAGGTAAAGCGGTCTTCACCGACAAAGCCATCATCGGGCAGATATGAGAACGACCCATCGGAAGAGATGAACACGCTGCCGTGTTCGCTGACCAGTCCTGAATCCGCGGTGACCGTCAGTGGTCGGCCGTGGCTGTCGAGATCGTTCGTGAGCAGCCCCGACTCCGCGGGGATGTTCACCACTTTGCCCGCCCGGACGGTGTAGGCGTCCTCGCCGAGGGTGACCGACCCCGCGTCGACGGTGATCCGCACCGTGCCTGTCGATTCGTACCGGCCGTCGGTGAGCGTGAAGCTGAACGTGTCTTCGCCGGTGAACCCGTGGGCGGGGGTGTAGCGGTAGCCGCCGTCCGCGTAGAGATCGATGCTCGACCCGGCGGCGGTCGTGACCGTCACCGGCGTCGCGGGATCAACGAAGGCAATCGAAGAAAAATCGAACCCGTTGAGCGCAAGCGTGTCGCCATCCGCATCCGAGCCCAGCGCCAGCAGCCCCGTCGCCGCGGGCATCACGACGTCCAACCCCGCGACGGCGTCGAAGTGGTCGTCGCCCACGACCGGCGCGTGGTCTTCGTAGACCAGCGTGATCGTGCCGTACCCGCCGCCCTGCCCGTGGGCGAGTTCGTACGGCAAGCTCACCGTGCCGATGAAGTCGGCGTCGCCGGGGTCGTAGCTCAGCGTGCCGTCGGGGTTCAGCGTGAAGACGCCGGGGCCGGAATACGTTGGTTGAGTTGGGGCGAGTTCGGCCAGATCGCCGTCCGCATCGGTCGCGCGCCCCAGGGCACCGAGCGCGGGGTCGTCGATGCTGTACACCGAGCCCTTGGGCAGGTACTCGGTCCAATCCGCCGCTTGAATGCCCTCGTCCACCGTATTGGCGTCGCGGACCCAGACCTGCACCCGGCCAAGGTCGGCCTGGCCCTGCCCGTCATCGACCTCGTAGGTGAACGCGTCGAGCCCGTCGACGCCCGCGTGCGGGGTGTAGGTGAACGTGCCGCCGGGCTCGACGACCAGCGAACCCCGGCCGGTGTCGAACGTGCCCGCCGCGTCGCCGGGCTGCAGCGTCAGGTCCTGCGCCGGGTCCGTGGGATGCCGCAGCGTCAGCGACCACGCCCCGCCGGGCAGCGCGTCGTTGCCCAGCAGACCCACCGATTGGAAGCCCGCGGTGAACGCCCGACCGAACGCGGTCGTGTAGCTGTCGGGCTGTACCAGGTCGATGTCGTCGACCACTTCGATCGTGATCGCCGCGTCGTGACGCCCCAGATCATCGATCGCGGTCAGGCGGATCGTGTGCGAGCCCGCCTGCCAGTAGGTGTGCGTCGGGATCGTCGGCTGGCCGGTGACCGGGTCGAACCCGATCGGCTCGACCACGCCGTCGCCCCAGTCGACCTGCCAGGACTGGACGCTGGCCGGTGCATCGGTCTGAAGGTCGACCCTCGGCGTGTAGCCGACGCCCAGCGCACCCTGCGCATCGCCCGAGAGGTTGATCCAACGCGGGGGCACGTCCGGGTCGGTCACGGTGGATGGGTCGCCGACGGTGACTGAAACCTGCACAGGCGCCGAAACGAGCGGGCCATCGCTGGCGCGGTAGGAGAAGCTGTCGTCGCCGACGTACCCCGCCTCGGGCCGGTACACGAGCCCGCCCTGGCCGTCGGGCTCGAACGTGCCGTGCGCCGGGCCGGTGTCGATGACGACGCTCAGGGGGTCGCCGTCGTCGTCGTGGTCGTTGTCGAGCAGCACATCGAGCCCGACCACGTGGTCCGCGGGGGCAAAGAGCGCATCGGGCTCGGCCACGGGCGCGGCGCTGAATAGCAGCCGGGGCTCGAGCGTCTGCACCGGCTGACGCTGGGGCGGCTGGTGCGGCGGCCGCGAACGACCCCCGCTGGGGTAAGCGAACACCTGCTGCAAGCGAACGCGTTGACGACGCAGGACCAGGCCGGCCCATTTATACAAACACGCTACCCATCGCGACATGCTCAAAACCCCTCAGAGTTGATCGTTGCACACAATCTAGTGATTTATGGAAAGCGATCAAGGGCATATGCGCGCATAAATACAATAAATACATAGGTTAAACTAATAAACAAGGTTAACCTTGCGCCAAGCAAAACATAACCCACCGCGCCCGAGTTGTGTGCGCTACTCCGCCTTGGCTGAACGAGCCGTGACCGCGCGTGATCGGGGTGTGTGCTGGTCAAGTGGATGGCAAGGTGGGGCAGGCATCGCCCGCCGTCCGAGTTCGGCTGGGATGGATCGTGGCCCGTGGTTTGGTGTGACCGCCGGCTGGAAGCTCACCCCGCCCCCAATCACTTCGTTGACCCGTGCGCGTGGGGCGCGATCGACCGCCAGCGTTGTCGTACAATCGCGTACTTAGCTCTCGGCGTGTCACGCATCGACCTCGTCAGGCGCGTCACGCCGTGTCACGCTGAAGTCCGCAGACCGTTCGGCCCGGATCACCCCCATGACCACGCAGCAAGCCACGGGCCAGCCGAACCCGCAGCACGGCCACGCCGTCAACGGCCCCGCGCCGTCGTGGGCCGATGTACTCTCGGGTTTTGATGGGCCGATCGACGTGCTCATGCCGCGCCTGCTCGAGGCGCTGTGCGCCGCGGCCAACGCTCCGCAGGCCGCGGTGCTGATCGCGCCGCCCGACGGGCCGTGCACGCTGTCGCTCTGCCACCCGCGCGACCCGGCCCGGCACCGCACCGCCAGCGGGTGGATCGAGCGCATCCAGCGCGAATCGGCGGCGGGGCCGATGGACCAGCCCGCGCTCCTGCCCCTGCGCAACAGCACCGGCCAGCAGGTCTGGGCGCAGATCGCGATCGTCCCCCTGCCCCGCGGCGCGCCGGACCAGCCCGCGCCGGTGCTCGCGCTGTTCGTCGAGACCGGCGACCCCGCCGCCGGCACCCAGGCGCTGCTGCACACCCAGCACGCCGCCCACGCCATCGAGCGCTACCGGCTGGCCCAGACCCTCCGCCAGCGTGAAGCCGACCTGCGCGCCCTCGCCCGCGCGGTCCGCGGGCTCGACGCGGTCAACCGCGAGCCGCGCTTCCGCCCCGCCGCCATCGCGTTGTGCAACGAGCTCGCTGACGCGTTCACCGCCTCGCGGGTGTCGGTCGGCTTGCTCGCGGGCCAGTGGGTCAAGCTCCGCGCGATGAGCCACACCGAAGACATCAAACGCAAGATGCAGCTCGTCCAGGACCTCGAAGCGGCGATGGAAGAAGCCATCGACCAGGACAGCGAGGTCCTCGCCCCGCAAGACGCGCAGGCCACCACCATCAACCGCCAGGCCCGCCAGTACACCGACAAACACGGCCCATCCAAGCTCTGCATCCTCCCGCTGCGATTGAAAGACGCGCCCGTCGGCGCCCTCGCCGTCGAGTGGCCCACCGATCACGCGGTCACCCCCGGGCAGGTCGAGTCGCTCCGCCTGGCCGCGAACCTCGTGACCGCCCGGCTTCACCAGCAGCACCTGGGCGATCGCTGGCTTGGCGCCCGCGTGGCTACGTCGTTGCGCGGGCTGTTCGCGCTCGCCGTCGGCCCCCGGCACACCTGGGCCAAGCTCGCGGCCCTCGCCGCGCTGGCGTTCATCATCTTCGCGCTGGCGTTCAAGGGTGAGGACACGATCGACAGCGCGTTCACCGTCCAGACGACCCAGCGGCAGATCATCACCGCGCCCTTCGAGGCCACCCTGCTCCGCGTCGGCGAGGGCATCGAAGTCAATACGCCGGTCACCGGCGCCGACGACCGCGCGTCGCAGCGCCCCGCCACGGTCCTGGCCGAGCTGGACACCAGCGAGCTGCGCGTGGAGCGCGCGGCCATCGACGCCCAGATCGCCGACTACCGGGCCCAGGCCGACGCGGCGCGTGGCGACAACGACCTCTCCGCCGTCCGCGTTGCCATGGCGAACATCGACCGCCTGCGTGCCCAGGCCGAGCTGTACGACTACCGCATCGCACGCTCGGTCTTGACCAGCCCGATCTCCGGCGTCATCATCGAGGGCGACCTACAGCAGCGGGTCAACGGCCCGGTCCAGCAGGGCGAGGTGCTCTTCGAGGTCGCGCCACTCACCGCGATCCGCGCCGAACTGCTCGTCCCCGCCAACCGCATCGGATCGGTCCGCGCCCGCCAGGACCACCCCGACAACCCATCGGTCGGCGAGCTCGCCTCCGCGTCCCACCCCGGCGACTTCATCCGGTTTACAGTCGAAAGCATCGAGCCCGAGGCCGAGGTCGTTAACGGCGAAAACGTCTTCCGCGCCCGTGTCACCCTCGAACGCGTCACCGAATGGACCCGGCCCGGCGTCGAAGGCGAAGCGAAGATCCTCGTCGGCCGACGCAGCTACGCCCACCTCTGGACCCGCGACGCGGTCAATTGGGTCCGTATGAAGCTGTGGCTGTGATCGGGTTTAGGGTCTGGGGTCTAGGGTCTGGGGTTGAGTCGGATAGCAATATCATTGTGATAAATGCGATCTCAGGCATGTAGCTCTCAAGTCCCAACCCCCAAACCCCAAACCCCAACCCCCATACCCCAACACCCACCGCATGCCCATCGACCGCCCCACCTTCCACGAGAGCTGGTACCGCATCGCCAAGATGCGCCCCCGGCTGCGCGCGACGGTGCAGGTCGATCGCCAGCGTTACCGCGGACGGGTCTGGCAGGTCCTGCGCGACCCGACGAGCAACAAGTTCTACCGCGTGGACGAAACCAACTACCGCGTCGTCGGCCTGCTCGACGGCCGGAGGACGGTCGACGCGACCTGGCGGCTGGTCGGCGAGCAACTCGGCCACGACGCGCCGACGCAGGGCGAGGTGATCCAACTGCTCGGCCAGCTCTACACCAACAACCTGATCGAGGGCGACCTCCCCGCCGACGCCGGCGGCATGTTCGAGCGCTACAAGAAGCGCAAGCAGCGCGAGGTCCGCGGCTACCTCGCCAGCATCCTCTTCGCCCGCATCCCGCTGTTCGACCCCGACCGCATCCTCGAACGCGTCACCCCCCTGCTCGGCTGGCTGTTCGGGCCCGTCGGCGTCGGGCTGTGGCTGCTCTTTCTGGGCTACGCGCTGTTCCAGCTCGCCGGCTCCGGGCGAGCCGACCAGATCATCGCCCAGGCGCTGGGCGACGCGGCGAGCGGGATGGACGGCGTGCTCGCGCCCTCCAACCTCTGGCTGCTCTACGCCGCCATGGTCGTCACCAAACTGCTGCACGAATTAGGCCACGGCGTAGCGTGCAAACGCTTCGGCCAACACCGGCACCGCGGGGGCGAGGTCCACACCCTCGGCGTCATGCTCATCGCCTTCATCCCGATCCCCTACGTCGACGCCTCCAGCTCCTGGTCGCTGCGCAGCAAGTGGCAGCGCGCCTTCATCGCCGCCGCGGGCATGTACGTCGAGCTCGCCCTCGCCGCGGCCGCCCTGCTCGTCTGGCTCCAGACCGACCCGGCCAGCGTCACCCACCAGCTCGCTTACAACGTCATCTTCATCGCCTCGGTAACGACCCTGCTCTTCAACGCCAACCCGCTGATTCGCTTCGATGGCTACTACATCCTGTCCGACCTGATCGAGATGCCCAACCTCGCCCAGCGGGGCAAAGACTACCTCTATTACCTGATCAAAAAATATCTGTATCGCGTTCGACGACCAAACGATCCGACGCATTGCGGATCAGAAAAGCCAGTCCTTTTTATCTACGGCGTCCTATCGTTTTTCTACCGTATCTTCATCACCGTCACGATCGTCTGGTTCGTCGCGGACAAGCTGTTCTTTATCGGCGCGGCCATGGCGGTCGCCGCGGTGATCGGCTTCGTCGGCGTCCCGCTCGTCAAGCTCGTCAAGTACCTCACGACCAGCCCGGAACTGTCCCGGACCCGCACCCGCTCACTCGCCTGGTCTTGCGGGGCCGCGGCGGCGCTCGTGGTCCTGTTCGGAATGATCCCGGTCCCGGTTTGGAAGTCCGCGCCCGGGTTGGTCGAGCCGGCACAGCAGCGCGAGGTATTTGCCCGATCCGAAGGCGAACTGGTGTTCCTGATGCCCACGAGCGCCCAGGTCCCGGCCACCGGGGTGGTGATCGCGCAGGGGGTGAGCCCGGAGCTGGACGCCGAACGCGCGGAGATCGATGCACGCCTGCGTGCGCTGTCTGCCCGTTTGGACCTGGATTTAGCCGAAGGAAACCTCGCCGCTGCCCGCGCGGTGCGCGACCAGTCCGATGCGCTGCAGGCCCGGCTGGACGACCTGGATCGCCGGGAGCAGGACCTCACGATTCACGCGCCCTTCGCCGGCCGGTGGTCGTCGCCGCAGCTCGACGGCCGCTCAGGGCTGTACGCCCGGCGGGGCGATGCGCTCGGCCGGCTGGTGAGCGATGGCCCGTTGCGCATCACCATCCTCGCCGACCAGAACGTCGGCCCCCGGCTGAGTGAGGAGCTTGCGGTCGGGTCCGAGGTCCGCGTCCGGCTGCGCGGCCAGCCGGACCGGGAGGTCCGCGGGACGATCGTTGCGTTCATCGCGAGTGGTCGCCGTCAACTTCCTTCCCAGGCGCTCGGCCTGGGTGGCGGGGGCGAGATCATCACCGACCCCGACGACCCGGCCGGCGGGCAGGCGGCAAGGCCCTACTTTGAGGTCCGCCTAGCTATCGATCACGACCGGGCCCTGGCGATGGGTTTCCGCCCCGGGCAAGCGGTGGTCGCGCGCTTTACCCTGCCCAGCCGGCCGATCGCCGAGCAGGCCTACCGCGTCGTCCGTCAACTGCTCCAGCAACGCTGAACGACTGATGTCGAGCTTCAACACCGCCAACCCGGGCACACCCACGACCAGGCCGCAGCGGCAGCACGCGGTCACGGACCCGATGGCGATGGGGTTCGATACCTGGCGGCAGTTGGCCTACACCGACCCGCTCGAGCCGCTGCCCAAGGGGCTCGACGCGTGGTGGCACGCCACCGCCGGCCGGCTCAAGCAGGCCCGCCCCGGCGCGTCACGGCTGTTGCGTTTTGCGCGCGCAGTCTGCCGGGTGTCCGAGCAGGTCAAGCCGGCGAGCGATCAGGCGCTGCGTGAGGCGATCGACGACAGCCGGGCGCTGTTCCGCCGCGGGCGTGACGATCCCGCGGCGCGGGTCCGTGCGTTTGCGCAAGTGCGCGAGGCCGCACGCCGGACGCTGGGCATGCAGCCGTACCCGGTACAGCTCGCCGCGGGGATGGGTCTGACCGAGCGGCGGTTTGTCGAACTGGCGACGGGTGAGGGCAAGACGCTGGTCGGTGCGCTGCCCGCGGTGATCGCCGGGTGGCGCGGGCGTGGCTGCCACGTCCTGACGGTCAACGACTACCTCGCCGAGCGCGATGCCGATCTGATGAAGCCGCTTTACGCGTTCTGCGGCCTGCGCGCGGCTGCGGTGACCGAGGCGATGGACCCCGCCGACCGTCGCGACGCGTACGCCGCGGACATCACCTACTGCACGAACAAATCGGTCACGGCGGACTACCTGCGTGACCGGCTGGCGCTCGGCCGGCTGACGGGGCTGACCGATGCGCTGCTGACCCGTCGGCTGCGCGACGCCGCGGAGCGCTCCCTACGTGGCCGGCCCGACGCGCTGGTTATGCGGTCGCTCGCCTCGGCGATCATCGACGAGGCCGACTCGATCCTGATCGACGAGGCCGTCACCCCGCTGATCATCTCGATCGACTCGGGCGACGCCGACCGCCTCGCCGCCTTCGCGGTCGCCGCCGATCTCGCCGCCGGGCTTGACGAAGGCGCGCACTTCACGATCAACCGCACGCACCGCGAGATCGACTTCACCCGTGCCGGCCGGTCGCGCCTCGCCGACCTGTGCGACGGGCTGGGCGGGTACTGGCAGGGCGCCCGGCTGCGCGAGGAACTGGTCAACCAGGCGCTCAGCGCCCGCCACCTGTTCCTCCGCGAGCAGCAGTACGTTGTCGATGACGGCAAGGTGGTGATCGTCGACGAATCGACCGGCCGCCTCATGCCCGACCGGAGCTGGCGCGCGGGCCTGCACCAGGCGGTCGAAGCGAAAGAAGGGCTCGAGATCACCGCGCCCAAAGACACGCTCGCGCGGATCAGCTTCCAGCGTTTCTTCCGCGGCTACCGCCACCTCAGCGGGATGTCCGGCACCGGCTGGGAGGCCCGGCAGGAGCTGTGGCAAAACTATAAACTCATCACCACCCGCCTGCCCACGCACCGCCCTTGCATCCGCCAACACCTGCCCGAGCGCATCTACCCGACCGCGCAGGCGAAGCTCGACGCGCTCATCTCGCACGTCCAGCAAGTCCATGCGCTAGCCAGGCCCGTCCTGATCGGCACACGCAGCGTCGCATCGAGCGAGGCGATCAGCGCCCGACTCGAAGCGGCGTCGCTGCACCACCGCGTGCTCAACGCCGTGCGTCACGAAGAAGAGGCGCAGATCGTCGCGCAGGCCGGCGGCCGCGGCGCCGTGACCGTCGCGACCAACATGGCCGGGCGGGGCACGGACATCAAGCTGGGCCCGGGCGTCGCCGAACTCGGCGGGCTGCACGTCGTCTGTGCCGAGCGCAATGATGCGCGGCGTATCGACCGCCAGCTCGTCGGCCGGGCCGGCCGGCAGGGCGACCCCGGCAGTGCGATCACGTTCAGCAGCTTGGACGATGCGCTGATCAAACGCTACGGAACCCGGCTGACGCGTGCGCTTGGCAGGCCCGGTGGTATCGCGAGCCGCAAGGCGCTGGACCTCGCCCAACGCCGTGCGGGCAAGCTCGGCCGGGAACAGCGCAAGCAGGTCATGCGGATGGACGACCAGCTCAATGAGCAGCTCGGTTTCGCGGGCCGGGAGCACTGAGTTTGTGCAACAGACACCACAAGTTGAGTCAAGGCGAGTCGGACGCTTCAACTTCGATCGCTTCAGCCGACCGCAGCCGGAACCGCTCGCCGTTGCGGATCGCCCCGTTGGGGTTATTGATCTCGAACTCGACTTCGATGAGTTGGCTGCCCCGGTCCGCCTCCTCGGCGATGCGTGCGAGCCGGCCGTTGACCGTCACGCGCTGTGCGCCGACCGCGAGCGCATAGGCCTGGTCGACGTCCAATTGCTCGACGACATGCGCAGGCAGACTGATCTTCGCCTTGAGCGGGTCGAGCTTGACCAGGTGCATGATCGGGTCGTTCTGCCGCAGCGCTGCGCCTTCTTCTGCGCCCTGCGCCGTCGCGATCGCGAGCACCTGGCCGTCGAACGGCGCTGTGAGCGTGTAGAGCGTGAGCCGCTCCTGCTCGATGGCGTGCTGCAACACCGCGAGCCGCTGCTCTTCGTGCGCCCGCTCGAGCTCGCCCTGCGCAACCGCGAGCCCCGCCTCCGCCCGTCGCACGTCCCGCGGCGTCGCGCTCGCGGTCTTTGCTAATTCCCGCTGGCTCTCCAGCTCGACCTCGGCCTCCGCGACGCGCGCCTCGGCGACACGGACCGCCGCCGTGCCCTCCGCCCGCAGCCGCGCCTGCTCGACGGCGAGGGCCTGCAGGTCGTCGTCCATGCTCACCAGCAAGTCCCCCGCCGCGAACCGGTCGCCCGTCTTGACGTGCAGGGTTTCCAGCACCCCGTCGATATACGACTCCAGCGGCAGCTCCCGCGAGGGGTGCGTGAAGCCCTCGTAAACACTCAAGCTCGTATCCGCGTGTCCCGAATCTGCCAACGCGTGATTGCCAGCCAAGGCATGTGTCGCGAGAATTGCTATCCAGCACCGCTGTAAACACCCGATGTAGCCCATTGTTGCAACCTCGTTCGTACCTAGTAAAAGTCAAGAAAGTCTAACTCGGAACGAGTCGGCTCACTTGATACATGCATCGATTTTCGGTCGAGTTGGACTATGGGAGGTTACGCCTAGTTGTCCCGATCGATGAGCAGTGCGTCGTTCTCTCCAACGGACTGAAAAAGCATGTCGTTGTCATTCGTAAAGCCGTCATAGCGCGTTTCAAAGTTTGGTGTATCTTCAAACTTGGTGTGGCTGTCATTGAATAAGGCGTAGCCACGCCACACTTCTTCAGCGGGTCCCGAAAAGATGCTATCTGGCGAATCTGCAGTTCCGGTGTTTCGGTCAGAGAGGATGATCGCATCCATATTCATGGTCTGTCGCCACTCGCCTCGACGGCCACCAGACTCGGGGACTTGTAAAAGCGCAAACGAGTAATGATGCTCCGTGAATGTCTCTTCCTGATTCCAGGCACGGATATGGGGGTCTTGTTCGTACGGACTGATCAAATAGTCTGGGGTAAACAGCTCGCTCTCGATCATCAAGCGGTAGCGGGACGCGATACCAAGTTCGTCGGTCTGCCCATCTGAATTGATTCCGGGGTACCAGCCCTTGTTACTATTGGCATAGGCAAAGACCCCTTGATATATACCTCGGAGCTGCGTTGATTGGTGGGGGCCGTGGCTGCCGCGCTGGTTCGCCCTGATGATCACGGCGATCAAGGTGAACGCCCCGACGGCAATGAATATCGCAACGGCTAAGTGCAAGATGCTGAGGGAAGGGCTGCGCATGGCGGGCTCCGTCTCGTGTTGCCGGCCAAGCAAATAGATCATACTGCATATCCGCGCATGAACAAAGCCGATCGCGCCATGGCCGGTCCCGTTGGATCGACTCGGCCTAAACTAAATCGATGGAAAAAATCTTCCTCATCGTCAACGGCGTGCTCTACATCGTCCTCGCGCTGTGGTGCACCGTCCTGCCTAACCAGACCAGCCGGGCCATCGGGTTCTCGCTGCCTAATAGCTCGGCGAAGTCGGAGTACCTGGTCGTCTACGGCGGGCTGGAACTCGCGATGGGGTTGTTCTTCCTGCTCTGCGCGTTCAAGGCCGGGATGACCGACGCCGGGCTCTGGTTCGCGCTGCTGACCTACGGCTGCCTGATGGTGTATCGCTGGGGCACGATTTTTACGATGAAAGATCTGTCGGCGTTTATCTACACGATGGTCGCGGTCGAGACGCTGATGACGGCGCTGTCGGCCTGGCTGGTCCTGTCGCGCTGACTGTTACACGCAGCGATCTTCGAGAATAGCCGGCGGCCTACGGACGCCGGACGCGCTGACAAAGCGGCTGTCTGCTCGTCCGGCGTCCGTAGACCGCCGGCTATTTTCTGAGCCAGACGCGCTTGATCGCCTCGGGGTACGCTTCGCACTCCAGCGTGAAGACGCGCTCGGCAAGCGACTCGGCCGTGTCGTCGTCACGCACGTCGCAGCACTTCTGCACGAGGATCGGCCCGGTGTCGTAGGTGTTGTCGGCGAGGTGGACGGTGCAGCCGGTGACCTTGCAGCCGTGGTCGAGCACGGCCTGGTGGACGTGTCGGCCGTGCATGCCCCGGCCGCCGAAGCTGGGGAGCAGGGACGGGTGGATGTTCAGCACCCGGCCGGCGTAATCGTCGGGAATCACAAGCAAGGATAAAAACCCGGCCATGCAGACGAGGTCGGCGTTGGCTTCTCGGCAGGCGTCGAAGACCGCGTCGGAGAAGGCGTGCTTGTCCGCGTGCTGTTTGCGCGGCAGGACGACGACAGGCAAGCCGAGGTTGCGGGCACGCTCGATGCCGAAGCAGGTGCTGTTGGACGCGACGACGACGGCGACCTCGGCGTGGAGCTCGCGCGAGCGTGACCGTTCGTAGAGGTTCTGCAGGGTCGTGCCGCCGCCCGAGAGCAGGACGGCCAGGCGTGGTCGGCGCGGGGTGTCGGGCGCGGGTGCGTCGGGCATGGCGGTACGATAGCGGGTTGTGCAAGAGCGGTCTGGAACAAGACGTGTGACGCGGCTGGCGCCTTCGCCGACGGGCACGCTGCACCTGGGCAACGCGCTGTCGTTCGTGGTGAACTGGGCGCTGGCGCGTCGGCTGGGCTGGCGGGTGGTGCTGCGGGTCGAGGACCTGGACGCCGGACGGGTGCGCGGGGGCGCGGCGCAAGAGGCGGTCGAACTGCTGGCGTGGCTCGGGCTGGATTGGGATGATGGGCCGCTCGTGCAGAGCGAGGACCTGTCGCCATACGCCGAGGCGCTGGCCTCGCTGCGCGGGCGCGGGTTGATCTACCCCTGCCGGGCGACGCGGAAGCAGATCGCCGCGGCGATGTCCGCGCCCCACGCCGGCGACGCCGAGCCGCGCTACCCGGGCCTCAACCGCCCGAGCGCCGGCGTCTACGACCCCCGCGATCAGCCCGCCCCGCCGCTGCTCTACGACGACGGCACCGCCTGGCGGCTGATCGTGCCCGACGGCCCGGTCACGTTCGCCGACCAAGTGCACGGGCCTATGTCCGTCGATGTGCAACAGCAGATCGGCGATTTTGTTGTCGCCACCAAGGCGGGGCTGCCGGCGTATCAGCTCGCGGTCGTGGTCGATGACGTGCGGCAGGGCATCACCGACGTGGTGCGCGGCAACGACCTGCTGCCCTCGACCGCGAGGCAGGTGCTGCTGTACCGCCTGCTCGGGCTGGGCGACCCGCCGCGGTACTGGCACCTGCCGCTGGTCCACGGGCGTGACGGCCGGCGGCTGGCCAAACGCGATGATGCGAACCGGCTGACCACCTACCGCGATGCCGGCGTGCCGGGTGAACGGGTCGTCGGTCTGCTTGCGGTGTGGGCCGGGCTGATCGATCGGCCGAGCCCGATGTCGGCGTCGGGCTTTGCTGAAGTGCTTGTGCCGGATAGACTCGCAACCCGCGATCTGGTCTTTACCGAACAGGATGAGCGATGGCTGCTGAACACGTGAACGTAGTGGATCGATCGTCGTCGGCGATGCGTGCCGGCTGGTCGCTTGGCCTGGCCCTGCTGCTCGTCGTGACGGGCTGCGGCAAGACCGGCGGGGACAGCGCGGGCACACAGCCCGAGCAGACGCCGGCCGAGCCCGCCGTGCCTACCCAGGTCGTCGAGATCAACGGGGAGCGGTTCGAGCTCGAGTTGGCGCTCGATGACGCGTCGCGTTACAAGGGGTTGTCGCTGCGCAAGCAGATCCCCGAGGATGGCGGGATGCTATTCGTGATGCCCGAGGCGCGCCCGGCGCGATTCGTCATGCGGCAGTGCTACGTGCCGATCGATCTGATTTATATCGATGCGGCCGGTTATATCGATTCGATCCACCGGATGTCGGTGATCGAGCCGATCGGCGGGCCGGAGTGGGAGAACCCGTCCGGGGGCTACCCGAGCCGGGGGCCGATCCAGTTCGTGATCGAGCTCAAGGGCGGGACGCTGGATCGGCTGGACCTTCGGCCGGGCAAAAAGATCGATCTGCCGCGGCGCGAGCTTCAGTCACGGGCCCAATAACCCGATCTCTCCGATAACCGCCGGCGTTTTGGGCTGGCGGGATCGAGGGAGGCGACGGATGGGCCGGATGCTGGTGATACGAGACGCGGGCGCTTCGACCGACGCGGTACCCGCGGGGGTGCAGAAGGTGCTGTCGCATTGGCGCGGCCCGGACCGCCCGCACGTCACGGTCCAGGCGCTCGACCGCGTGATGAACGACCTGTCGATCCTCGACGGCGTCGAGTCCGCCTGGCTGCTGCTCGACAGCCCGACCGCCAGCGAACTCTTCGCCATCGTCGGCGAGTGCGAGGAGCGCCAGATCCCCGCCCTGCTTACCCGGCCCGGCGGGCCCGAAACCCTCGGCGAACTGCACCAGGACGGCATCGTCGCCTGCCCGCCCGGGACCGTGCCCGAGGACGCCTGCGTCGTGCTCCAGACTCTGCTCAGCCAGGCGCCGACGCTCGCGGCGATGCGGCGCGAACTCAAGGTCCTCACCGCCCAGCAGGCCGGGCTCTGCGCGCAGATCGGCAAGCTTGATGAGGAGCTGCGCATGGCCGCGCAGCTCCAGCGCGAGTTCCTCCCGCGCGAGATGCCCGAGATGGCCGGCGTGTCGTTCCACGTGCTCTACCGACCCGCCGGGTACGTCAGCGGGGACATCTACGACGTCGTCCGGCTCGACGAGCACCACATCGGCTTCTTCGTCGCCGACGCGGTGGGCCACGGCGTGCCCGCGGCGCTCATGACCGTCTATATCAAACGCTCGCTGCGATCCAAACGCATCGACGCCAACGCGCCCGGCGGCTACACCCTGCTCTCGCCCGCCGAGGCCCTCGCCCGGCTCAACGCCGACATGATCGGCTCGCAGAACGGCAAGGTCCGCTTCGCGACCGCGTGCTACGGCATACTCGACACCCGCGACCTCACGCTCTGTATCGCTCGCGCCGGCCACCCCTTCCCGATGCTGCTCAGCGGCGAAGACGACGCGGTCAGCACGATCGAACCCGAGGGCGGCCTGCTCGGCGTCTTTGAAGATGAAGAATACGAACAGGAAACCGTCCAGCTCCGGCCCGGCGACCGGCTGCTGCTCTACAGCGACGGCTTCGAGTGCGCCTTCCCCGATGACGAATTGGGAAGCAACGGCAAACGCAAAGTCGCCAACGAAAACTACGCCAAAGAGTTCCTCGACCTGGGCAACGGCGACCCCGCCGCCGCGATCCAGCGGCTCGAAGACAACCTCGACGGACAGGCCGGCTCGCTCAACCAGAAGGACGACCTCACCGTCGTCTGCCTCGCGGTCGCGAAGGAAGCATCGATCGAGGCCGGTGAAAAGCCCGAGTCGAAGCACAAGACGCTGCGACTCACACGCGATCGGTCGGACGTGGCGTGAAGCGATTCGGGTGAGTTGCGTCTCAAATCGTCCCACGCTTGAAAAGAAATCAAGCCCTTCAAAATAGCCCCCATCGCAAGATGGGGGTTCGAACAGTTGGTCCTTCAACCCCCATCTTGCGATGGGGGCTATGGCAACGATTCTGATTCGGGGCATTGGCTCAAGACACAAACCCCGCTTCGCGCAGCAGGTCCATCGTCACCGCGTCGCCCTTGCCGCCTTGCGCCTGCCGCATGCGATGGAGCTGGTGCAGGACCGTCTTGCTGAGGATGTCGGCCTCGATGTTGACGCGGTCGCCGACGGCGAGCTTGCCCAGCGTGGTGAGATCAAGCGTCGCCGGGATCAGCGCAACGTCGAAGCTGTCTTCACTCACACGCGCGATCGTGAGTGACACACCGTCGATCGCGACCGAGCCGCGTGGGATGATCGCGTCCATCAGTGAGTCGGACGCGGGCTTGAGCGTGATGCGCCACTCGCCGGCGTCGGTGTGGATCGACTCGATCACGGCCAGCCCGTCGACGTGCCCCTGCATGAAGTGCCCGCCCATCGGCTGATGGGGTGTGACCGCGGGCTCGAGGTTGACACGATCCCCGACACTAAGCGAGCCGATCGTAGTCTTGCTCAGCGTCTCGTGGATGACGTCGAAGCCGAGTTGATCGTCGGTGATGTTGATGGCGGTCAGGCAGACGCCCGAGACGCAGATCGAGTCGCCGTGGCTGACCGCGCCTTCGAGCCGGCCACGCTCGACGGTGAGCGTCCGCCCGGTGTCGGTCGGTGTCGAAGCGAGGATCGCGGCGGTGGTTTGGACGATGCCTGTGAACATGGGTAGCGTCTAGCGTGTAGGGCCTAGCGTTTAGCGTCGATCCCAAACAAACTAGGCGGTGAGGTTGGAGAGATTTTCGACGCGTCAGGGATGGTATCATGCCCCGCTTGGTCGGTTCGGCCGTTCGTTCCCGACGCTATACGCTAGGCCCAAGACGCTAGACGCTCAAATGCAACGATCCCACCACTGCAACGCCCTCCGCTCGGACCACGTCGGCCAGACCGTCACGCTCTCGGGCTGGGTCAACAACTACCGCGACCTCGGCGGGGTCCGTTTCATCGACCTCCGCGACCGCGAGGGCGTCACGCAGATCGTCTTCCACCCCGAGGCGAAGGACGCCCACGCCACCGCGCAGAAGCTCCGCCGAGAAGACGTGATCACGGTCACCGGCAAGTGCATCGCCCGCGAGGGCGGTGAGAACCCGAAGCTGGACACCGGCAAGATCGAGGTGGACTGTACGGACGTCGAGGTGCTCGCCGACGCCGCGACCCCGCCGTTCATCCCCGATGAGGCGGAGAAGGTCGGCGAAGAGACCCGGCTGCGCTACCGCTACATCGACATGCGTCGGCCGCGCATGCTCAACATCCTCAAGACCCGGCACCGCGTCGCCAAGCTGATGCGCGACTACTACGACGCGCAGGGCTTCTACGAGATCGAGACGCCGTTCCTCTGCCGTTCGACGCCCGAGGGGGCGCGCGACTTCCTCGTGCCCTCGCGTCTGCAAGCCGGCGAGTTCTACGCGCTTCCGCAGTCGCCACAGATCTTCAAGCAGATCTGCATGGTCGGCGGGGTCGAGAAGTACTTCCAGGTCGTCCGCTGCTTCCGCGACGAAGACCCGCGGGCCGACCGGCAGGCCGAGTTCACCCAGCTCGACATGGAGATGAGCTTCGTCACGCAGGAAGACGTGATCGCGACCAACGAGGGCATGATCCGCGCGCTGTGGAAAGAGGTCCTGGGCATCGATATCCCCAACCCGATCCCGCACATGACCTACGCCGAGGCGATGGACAAGTATGGCAGCGACCGGCCGGACCTGCGTTTCGATATGCAGTTGGTCGACGTCACCGCGGCGTGCGCGAAGACGGACTTCAAGGTCTTCAGCGGCGCGATCGCCGCGGGTGGGATCGTCAAGGCGATCCGCGTGCCCGGCGGGGCGTCGATGTCGCGTAAGGAAACCGACGCGCTGGCCGAGTTCGCCAAGGAGTTCGGCGCCGGCGGCCTGCCGACGACCAAGATCGAGGGCGGCAAGCTCGCGACCGGCGTCGCCAAGTTCCTCGAACCGATCACCGCCGAGTTGATCGAAGCGACCGGCGCGCAGGACGGCGACCTGCTGTGCTTCGGCGTCGACCAGAACCCCGCGACCGTCCACCGCGTGCTCGGCGAGCTGCGCGTCAAGCTCGGCCACGACCTGGGGCTGATCAAAGAAGGCGACTGGCAGTGGGTCTGGATCGTCGACTTCCCGATGGTCGAGTTCGACGCGCAGCAGAAGCGGTGGAAGTCGCTGCACCACCCGTTCACCGCGCCCAAGCCCGAGGACCTGGGCAAGCTCGACGCCACCGACCACGACACGATCGCGTCGATCAAGTCCAACGCCTACGACCTGGTGCTCAACGGCAGCGAGCTCGGCGGCGGGTCGATCCGGATCCACCGCCCGGACGTGCAGGCCAAGGTCTTCAAGCTGCTGGGCATCAACGACGACGAGGCCAAGGCCAAGTTCGGCTTCCTGCTCGACGCGCTCAGCTACGGCGCGCCGCCGCACGGCGGGATCGCGTTCGGGCTCGACCGCATCGTCATGCACCTGTGCAGCACCACGAACATCCGCGACGTCATCGCGTTCCCCAAGACCCAGAACGGCGCCGACCTGATGACCGAGGCGCCCTCGGCGGTCGACGCTGCGCAGCTCAAGGAGCTGCACCTGCGCACCGTGCTGCCGCAGAAGGCGCCGGCGGGGATGTGAGCCGTCGACGCGGCGGGGCCACAGGATCAGGGCGGGCAACCGATTGCGCCGGTCCGGAACCCCGGCGGGCCGCCCCGCGTACGTCCAGCACGGCCCGCGCTAATGTGCGGCCGATCCATCACGTTAGGAGTCGTGCTCGATGACGCTGCGTCTTGCCTGTCCGCTCGTTGTTCTGTTGCTCATGTTTGTCTGCGCACCGGTTGGGTTGGGCCAGCCGCTGAGCGATCGGCAGTTGCAGTCGGTCGAGCAGGCGGTCGCCGACACCGGCGGCGAGCTCGCCGCGCTGGGCGGGTTTGAATCGACGCTGGGCCTGCCGACCGGGTTGACGCGGGCGCAGACCGACGCGTTGACCGCCGAGCTTTGGGACGCTTACAAGGCCGGCATCGCCCGGTCGGGCAGTGCGCAGGGCGGGGCGCTCGGGTCGCTTCCGCCGACGATGGCGGAGCTGCTCGAGGGCGCGGGCGATGGCCGGGTAAGGATCACGGCGCGGACGATGCCGCTGGGCGAGTTTGAGATGCCCTTCGCGTTGGTCCGCCGCGAGCCGTCGGGCGTGCCCGATGCCGGCCGGCCGCTGTTCATCTGCACGCACGGCGGTGGGCAGAAAGCCGACGTCCCCGGCCCCCACGCCTGGAGCGTCAACACGCGCGAATGGCAGACGCAGACCCAGTTCGCCGTCCAGTTGTACCAGCCCGAGGGGCTCTACTTCGTCCCGCGCATGGCCGACGACCGGCTGGGCCGCTGGCGCCACGCCCACCACCAGGACCAGTTCGACCTGGTCATCCGCCACGCCATCCTCTTCTGGGGCGTCGACCCCAACCGCGTCTACAAGCTCGGCATCTCGCAGGGCGGCTTCGCCTCGGCGATCCTGGGCATGTTCATGCCCGATCGCTTCGCCGGCATCAACCCCATGGCCGGCGGCGTCGGGCTGGGCAACCCCGCGGAGAACCTGCGCAACGTCGCAACCTTCCATTCCGTCGGCGAGCAGGACACCATGTTCAACCGCGCCGGGAATGCCATCGCCACGCATGAGCGGCTCGAAGAACTCCGCGTAACAGACCCCGACGGCTACACCAGCCACCTGGACCTGCAGCCCGGCCGGGGACACGGCATCGACTACCGCCCGGGCGCGCCCTGGATCGCCCGGCACACCCGCGACCCGCACCCCGTCAAGGTCGTCTGGACCAGCAAGACCCAGGACGGTCGGCGACGCCCGACGTTGTACTGGCTCGGGCTGGCCGGCGAGGACCTGAAGGGCACGATCGCGCTGACCGCGACGCTTGACCGCGCGTCCAACGCCGTCGCGCTCACCGCGCACCAGCTCGCCACCGAGGACCCGCAGGGCGACCCGACCCAGATCGGCGAGCAGGAAGCTGAGCCCGCCCCGCTCACCGGCGCGACGGTATCGGTCCTGCTCAACGACGCGATGCTCGACCTTGACCAGCCGGTGACAGTGACGTGCAACGGCGTCGAGGTGTTTGCCGGGCCGGTCCAGCGCAGCGGCGACACGCTGCTCGAGACCCTCGCCCAGCGCGGCGACCCGCATTACGCCTTCCCCGTGCGCGTCCGGATCGACCTGGAGTAAGCCGACAACCACGAGTCCTCCTGGGCTGCAACAAACACAAGATGCCGCCACCGCGGGTAGGATGCGTTACCCTCAACCCCGGAGCGATGGATGCCACGCCGATCACTGCTGCTGATGCTCGTCACACTTGTGCTCGCCTGCCCGGCGCTCGCCGAGCGGGTGACGGTGATGACCTACAACGTCGAGAACATGTTCGACGTGTTCGACGACCCGTACACCGGCGACGAGGGCACGGACGTCAAACGCCGCGACGAGATCGCCGCGATCGCCAAGGCCATCGCCCACGCCGACGCGGACATCGTCGTGTTCCAGGAGCTCGAGAACGAGTTCCTGCTCGACGGCATGGTCCAGGCCTTCCTCGCCGACGCGGGCTACGACTACATCGCCTGCCAGCGCACCAACTCGACGCGCGGGATCAACCTCGGCGTCGTCTCGCGCCACCCGATCAAACGGCTCACCAGCCACCGCTTCCTCGACCTGACCCACCCCGATATGCCCGGCCAGACCTGGCGCTTCGCCCGCGACGCGATGCAGGTCACGCTCGATGTCAACGGCGTCGAACTGCACGTCTTTAATGTGCATTTCAAGTCAAACAGTTCACGCCCCGGCGATGAAAACTCACGCATGTGGCGGACGGCGGAAGCGATCGGACTCAAGAGCATCGTTCGCGATCTGCTGCAAGACAACCCCGAAGCCCTCGTGCTCGCGATGGGCGACTTCAACTCCAACATCGAAACCCGGCCCGAGCAGCCCCGCCCGTGGCCGGCGACCGAGGTGATCCGGCATCAGGATTCGGATGGCTTGCAGGTCTTCAACGACGCGCACGACGGCCTGACGTACGAACAGCGCACCACCCTGCCCGGTAACGACCGTTTCCCCGCAGTCATATTCGATTACATCTACGCCTCGCCCGCGCTGCATGAGCAACTGATCCCAGGCAGCGCACGCGTCATCCGCGATGAAGCGCTTGTTTCCGGCAGCGATCACTTGCCCGTCGTCGCGGCGTATGAGATCGGTCAGTAAGCCGAGCGCGAAGCAGTCTCGGATGCTTACCCCACCAACCCGTCCGGCCGCCCGCTCGGCTGGTTGAGGTACGGGTTGCCCGCACGCTCATGGCCGATGGTCGTCTCTGGTCCGTGTCCGGGCAGGACGCGCGTCTTATCCGGCAGCGTGAGCAGTTGTTCCTGGATCGACTCCATCAGCCGCGGGCCGTCGGACGTCGGGAAGTCGTAGCGCCCGATCGAGCCGGCGAAGAGTGTGTCGCCGACGATCGCGACGCCGTGGTCGGGCTGGACGAGCGTGATCCCGCCGGGGCTGTGGCCGGGCGTGTGTCGGACTTCGAACGAAACGCCTGCGAGGTCGAGCGTATCGCCATGCTTGAGCGTGCCCGTCGCCTCGGG
This sequence comes from Smithsoniella earleae, assembly GCA_032356285.1. Taxonomy (NCBI): domain Eukaryota; kingdom Viridiplantae; phylum Chlorophyta; class Ulvophyceae; genus Smithsoniella; species Smithsoniella earleae. Next base: position 56,493 of record JAULKQ010053268.1, on the reverse strand, counting down.
CGCGACGACGGGCTCGGTGAACGCGGCGCTGAGGTTCAGCCGGGTATCGGTCAGGAACGCCTGTTCGTCGGCGTGGATCAGGATGGGAACATCCGGGTGCCGTCGGCGGACCTCGTGCAGCCCGCCGATGTGGTCCAGGTGCGCGTGGGTCAGGACGACTTTCTCAACGATCAAACGATGCTCATCGATCGCGTCCAGCATCGCGCCCGGCTCGAACCCCGCATCCACGATCCAGCACGACCGCCCGACCGACAGCACGTAGCAGTTGGTCTGCCACTGACCGAGCGTGAAGGTCCGGATCGTAAGCGGTGGATCGTCCGACATGACCGATAGTTTAGCGGATAGCCCCTGCCGCAAGGCGGGGGTTGGAATCGCAGGAAGCGAGAACCCCCACCTTGCGGTGGGGGCTATTGATTCCGGTCGAAAGGGCGCGAGTCAGCCGATGAAGCTCTTCTGCTTCTTACCTGTCAGGTAGCTTTCAACGACGGTCGAACTCAGGTCATCACTCGCGCAATAGTAAGCGACGCCGCGCGTCAATCGGGTCAGCCGCTCGATGAAGTCGACCCACTCCATGCCCCAGTAGTCCTCGATCAGCGCGAAGCTGGCGAAGCGGATGCCCTGCTTCGCGCACAGCATTGCTTCCTTCAGCGTCGCGGTCGATGTCCGCTCGCTCGGCGGGTACATCAGGTACAGCATGTCCTCGCCGGTCTCGGCCGACGGCTCGACGTGCGCCGTCGGCTGGCCGTCGGTGACGATGAAGACCTGCTTGTTCGCCGCGCCGGATCGCCGAAGGATGCGCCGGGCCTCGCGCAGCCCGAGTTGCAGGTTCGTGAAGTGCAGCGGCAGCGTGCTCGGGTCCGCCTGGTCCAAGGGCACGCGGATCCGCACCTGCGGGTCGCGCAAACTGACCGGCTTGGGCATGATCAGCGGCACATCCCGCTCGGCGACACGATCCGCAAGCGAATAGAACGACACGAAATCGAGCGTATCCAGCGGGAAACGCTGCCGGATCAGCTCGCTCATGCCCAGCGCCACGCGCTTGGCCTGCAGGAACCGGCCGTACCGATACATCGAGCCGGACAGGTCGATCAGCATCACCGTCGCACAGTCGGTCACGCCCTCGGTTTCGTGCACGACAAAGTCGTTCACGCCCAGCTTGAGCGGCAGGGGTGATTTGCTGGTGTCGCTGTCCCGCACCGCGCTCGCCATCGCGTTGCGCAGCGTCGCGCCCATGTCGATCTCCGACAGCGGGTCGCCGAACTCGTATGGCCGGCTGCCCTCGCTGCGTTCGGTCGTCTTGCCCTGCTGCGGCGTCGCGTGGCCGTCACGGCTGCCCTGCTTCATGTTCTCGAAGACCTGCAGGAGTGCCTGGTGCTGCATCCCGTTGACCATCCGCGCGGTCATGCGGAGCTGCGTGTTGCCGTTCTCGTCGGTGACCTCTTCGAGCAGGCCCGCGTCGATCATCTGCTGGATCAGGTCCTGCTCGTCGGGGTTTTCCAGGTTCTGGAGCGCCTCCATCGCCTGGTCGCCGTACTGCAGGATGAACTCGACAAGCTGCGGCGAGGGGAACAGCTCGTCGGGCGCGAGGAAGGGCTTGCCGTCGTAGGGGCCGTAGGTGTGTTTCACGAGATGATTGTAGGCGTATCAACTGGATTGAAGATAGCCCCTGCCGCGAGGCAGGGGTTCGCGTTGTAGACGATTCGAACCCCCACCTTGCGGTGGGGGCTATTGATGGGTCTACGCATGCCTACAACGGCTGCTTCTTCGGCACGCCCGGCAGTCGCGGGTACGGCTTGGGCGTCGGCGCTTCCTTGAGGATCGAGACGATGACCAGGTCGTTGCCGAACGATTCGGGGTAGGCCTCGATGACCGCGAGCTCACCGGCGCCGAGGATCGTCATCGCGTCGCCCGCGTCTTCGAGCTCCTGCTCGGCCCGCGGGCCCTTCATCGCGAGCACGCGCCCGCCGGTCTTCACGAGCGGCAGCGAAAACTCGAGCAGCACGTTCATCGGCCCGACCGCGCGGTTGATGCACGCGTCGTACCGCTCGCGGTGCTCGGGCGTTTGCCCGGCGTGCTCGGCGCGTTCCTGCAAGACCATCGCGTTCTCCAGCCCGAGCGTCCGGATCGCCCCGCGGATGAAGTCGGCCTTCTTGCCCGTCGATTCGAGCATCGTGACCTTCAGGTTCGGCCGAGCGATCGCGACCGGCATGCCCGGCAGCCCCGCCCCGCTACCCACGTCGATCACCGAACTACCCGGCTCAAGCTCATCCAGCCCCGGCAGCACCGTCAGCGAATCAATGATCAACCGCCGCCACGCCAAATCCCGCTCGCGTATCGCGGTGAGGTTGGTCGTCCGGTTCGCTTCGAGTACGAGCGCGAGGTAGCGGTCGAGCCGATCCAGCTGCTCGGGCGTGAGCTCGATGTCGAGGTCTTGGAGATCACTTTGTACAAACAGTGGGGTTGTCAATAGTATGTTTGATTACGGGGTTGGTAAAAACAAAAGCGAACGAGTTAGCTCTAACTCAGGTATCGTCGTGAGTTTCCCAGGCGATTAGCCCTACCATGTTTCCATCGCGTGTAAAGAGGTTGGCATAGTTACGTGTTCTGCCATGTATCTGAAAAGCTGTGACATCTGATCCGTTTTCTTTATTATAGACCGATCGATCATTTACTCGATCAGCGATTTCCTGCGTTGACATTTCATTCCCACTTTCAATCAGGATCTCAACTATTTCTTCATGAAGAGTTTGCATTGTACTTATATCCTTAGAATAGAACACTGTAGATGAGTTGAATTAAGGTGCGAGTACAAAACACTTTGTAGTTTCACTGAAAAATCGCATCCGCATTATTGTCGAACTCGAAGCTCGGCCGCGCGAGCATCTGCGGGCGTCTGGCGGCGAAGTTGATGACCAGGCCGACCATGATGAAGGTGAAGAGCATGGACGAGCCGCCGTAGGAAATGAGTGGGAGCGTGATGCCGGTGATGGGGAGCAGGCCGACGGTCATGCCGATGTTGATGGAGGCCTGGGTGAAGATCATGCCGCCGAAGCCGACGCAGGCGATGCGCGCGAAGGGGTCTTTGGAGCGTGCGGCGACGAGGAGGATCGAGCCGACGAGTACGCCGTAGAGCGCCATGACGCCGGCCCCGCCGAAGACGCCCCAGCGGTTGACGATGACGGGGAAGATCATATCGTTGTAGTCGAAGGGCAGGTCGTTGTAGTCGATGATGGTCGCGGCGCGGTCCTTGCCGTAGCCGGTGGCACCGCCGGCGGCGACCATGCGCTTGGCGACGCGTTGCTGATAGCCCTCGCGCTGGGCCATGCGGTCGTCGCCCCGCCACTCGAAGTACATCGCCTCGATGCGGTCGCGTTGGTGGGACTTGAGGACCTGCACCGAGTCGGGCGCCCAGAGCACGATCGCGGCGTTGACGGCGACCAGCGCGATCGCGATCCCGAGCAATGCGCTGAGGTGCCGCAGCTTCGCCCCCGCGGCGACGAGCATGACAAACAGCGTCGGCGCGAAGAGCAGGGCCGAGCCGAGGTCCGGCTCTTTCAGGATCAGCACGACGGGCACAAACATAATGGCGAAGGGCACGAGCAGGCCGACGAGCGAGCGGTGGTTCTCGCGGTAGCGGAGGTACCATGCGAGGGCGAGGACGAAGCCGACCTTGGCCATCTCCGAGGGCTGGAAGTTCATGAACCCGAGGTTGATCCAGGCGGTCGAGCCGTTGCGGACCGGGACGATCGATCGCGGCACGCCCGGGAGGATGACGAAGATAAGCAGCGCGATGGACACGGCCATGAGCGGGTAGGCCATGTGCCCGATCCAGCGCGGGCTGGGCAGGAGCGCGAGCAGCATCGCGGCGATGGCGACGGGCAGCCACCGGCCGGACTGGACCTCGGCGTGGCCGGGCGAGACGGTTTCGATCGCCGATGCGCCCAGCCAGGCGAGGAGGATCGCGGCGACGAGCGCGTACCACCCCGCGTGCGGCCGCAGCAGCAGCTTGGCCTGTCGGAACGCGAATTGGGCGGCGGGGTTGGGCATGGGCTTGACGGGCGGGACGCCCGTCCCACCTTGTGTATCAGTTGCTAGCGGGTCGGCGGCCAGTCGAGGTATTGGTGGCGTTGGAGGGCGTGGATGATCTGGTTGACGACGGGGCCGGCGACGCGGCCGCCCGAGCCGGCGTGCTCGACGACGCAGGCGATCGCGTGGGTCGGCGACGGGGCGCCCTCGGGCTGGACGAGCGCGACGACCCAGGCGTGGTCGCGGGGGTTGCGTTCGATCTCGCCGGGGTCGCGTTCGCCGTTGCGGTTGAAGTCGATCCAGCGTGCGTTGCCCGGGTCGGCGGTGCCGGACTTGGCCATAACGCTGACGCCGGTGACGTTGAAGATTGGTTCGCGGTTCATGCCTGCGGCGGGGTGGTTGATGTGGTGGGTGGTGCCGTCGTTGGTCTCGGCGCTGCGCCGCATGCCCTCGAGCGCCATGCGCCTGGCGGTGGGCGTGATGGTGAATGTCGGCGTGGGCTCGTCGGGCGTCGTCGGCTGCACGGCGGGCGTGACGACCAGCCGCGGCGTGCGGGTCAGGTCGGCGCTCGCCAGCCGCATGTACGCGGTCGCGGCTTGCAGGGGCGTGGCGGAGACCGGGCCCTGGCCGATCGCCATGAAGCAGACCTCGTTGTTCTCGTAGACACCACCGGCCCGGCCGAGCGCGCCGTCGATCTCTTCGGTCAGCCCGGTGCCCGGCAGCTCGCCGAGCCCGAACGCGCGGTACCAGTTGGGCAGGCGGTCGATGCCGCGTTTGGGGATCAGCAGGTCCTTGACCATCATGCCGAAGAACGGGTTGTTGGAGACCTCGATCGCGCGGACGCCGTCGATCTCGCCGCGCTCGATCTGGTAGTTCTTCCAGGCCCAGTCGCGGTAGACGTCCGGGCGGTCCTCCCAGAGGTAGCCCTTGCAGTAGACGGTCTGGTGCTCGGCGAGCAGGCCCTCGCTGACGACGGCGGCGAGGACCAGCGGCTTGAGCGTCGAGCCGGGCTGGTACGGCACGGCGACCGCGCGGTTGACCATTGGCTGGTTGAGCGCGTCGTGCCACAACAGCGCCGGGTCGGACGCCAGCAGGTCGCGCGGGGCCTCGGGCATCGACACCGCCGCGAGCACGTCGCCCGACGCGATGTCGATCACGACCGCCGAGCCGTTGAGCGGCGTGCCCAGCAGCTCCTGCGGGTCGTCTGTCTTCAGGTGCCAGGGCAGCGTCTGCATCAGCCCGAACGCCGGCGACATGACCGCCTGGATGTGCGCCTGCAGGCGGATATCGATCGCGAGCACGACGTCGCGCCCGGTGCGTGGCGGGGTTTCGTTGTCCGTCTCGCCGGTCTCGAGGTTGATCGTGCGCAGCCCGCGCGTGCCGCGGAGCGCCGCTTCCATCGATGACTCGATGCCCGAGCGCCCCATGCGGTCGCCGTCCTTGTAGCCGCCGAGCCGGTACCGCCCGTTGCGATCGGTCAGCGGGTTCTCGCCGACGTCTTCTTTCCAGACATCGCGCATCAGCCCGATCAGGTGCATGCCCACGCCCGCGACCTCGACCTCGACGGTCTCGTCCGACGCCAGCGGCCCCGGCAGAGTCGAGCGGTCCAGCTCGACGGTCATCCGGTCCAGCGGGTATCGGCGGACCGTCGTGCGGCGGAGCTCGACCATCGTCCAGGGCAACGCCGACCGCGCAAGCTCGTCGCCCTGCTGCGCCCGCCGGCCCTCATCGATGTACTGCTCAAAGCTCAGCCGGACCGGGTCGCTCAGGTCCGCGAGCATGACGTGGTGCTCGGTCTCGGCCTCGATCGGCTCGGCGACCTCGTTCAGCGGGACCGGCTCGCCGCGTTCTTCGGACGCTTGCCGTTGCCAGAGCTCCCAGAGGTAGGCCTGAAGCCGGTGCACGCGCTCGACAGTCGCGCTCCGCCGATCGTTGACCGCCGCGACCCCGACGCCCGACCGCTCGCCCAGCACGCGGAACAGCTCGTCGACCTGCTGATTGTACTCGGCCTGCAGCGTGTCGATCCGCGCCTGCCGGCCGGCGTCGTCCATCTGGTCCCACGCCAGCCGGTCGCGCGTCGCGTCCGCCCGCGCCCGCTCGTACGCCCATCGGCCGGTGAGCAGATCAAAATGCACCGCCAGTTCCCAGCCCGGCTCATCCTCGGCGAGCACCAGCCCGTGGCGGTCCAGGATCGCCCCGCGTTTGGTCTGGATCACCTGCTGCCGTCGCAGCTTCGACTCGGCCTCGGCCCGCGCCTCGCGGTGCGACTGCCCGCTGGCCAGCATGCCCATCGCTGTGCCCAGCACGAACAGCACCACGACCATCGCCGCCGCCAGCAGCAAGAGCCGCCGGTGGAACATGCTCGGCAGGATGCCACGCAGGGTCGATCGCATCAGGGCCCATCCTTAGCCACGCGGGTTCCAATGGTTTCACGGGCGTCTCGCCCGCGAAACAACGGCCGCGCACAGACACAGCCGCCCCGCAACCCTATCGACCACATCTTAGACCCCCCTGCAAGACCCGCCACGCACCCACCGCGAAATCAGGCCTCAAACCCCAAGCCCGAGGCATGGAGCGAAGCGACACGCCGCGGGATCGCGACGAAACAACCGCTCAAGAACCCAACCACGGCGGGCCCCCAGGCGATCAGACCCCCGCCACGTCCTCCGCCTTGTCCGTCAAGACCGCCAGCGTGTCGCCCTTCATCTGGGCAAACCCCCCGCTGATCCGGACCCGCGTCTCCCCGCCCGACCCCGGCGACTTGACCGTCAGCACGCCCTCGCCCAGCTTGACCAGCACCGGCGCCCGGTTGGCCAGAAACCCCATCTGCCCGTCGTGGGCCGGCAGGTCGATGTAGGCCGCCTCCTTCTCGAAGACGGCCTGTTCGGGGGTGATCAGCGTGCAAGTGATGGTGTCGGGCATGGGTGGGCCTCAAGGGGAAGGGGCATAGTAGTGAAGGCCAGATGATCGATCAAATGAATTGTTTCTCAGATGTAGTGTGCGGTAGAGCGCAGCGAAACCCACCGCCGAGGACTCTCAAGATTCGCGGTGGGTATCGTTGCACGCCACCCACCCTACGCGCTACATCAAATACCCGGTGGGAGCCGGTCGGAATAGCCGATTAGATATGACTCGGCGTAGGGCTCCACGGTGACGTAGCAGGTCGTCCCGTATGCATCGGTGAAACGCCAAGCCCAAACCATCTCTTCGGAATCCTCCGACCGTCCAACGAACACAAGATCCTCTTCGGATAGCAGGTCGCCACCCGGACACTCTAGTGCGAGATAATTGAGCAGCTTCTGCTTGGATGCAGGCGGTGTCTCTGCCATCAAGTCAAGCCTCGACAAGTGTTGGAAGATGCTCTCTTAAGAACCGCCCCGTGTAGCTCGCCTCACACTCCGCAACATCCTCGGGTGTGCCCTCGACCACGATCGTCCCGCCGCGGTCGCCGCCCTCCGGGCCCAGGTCGATCAGCCAGTCGCTGTGCTTGATGACGTCCATGTTGTGCTCGATCAGCAGCACCGTGTTCGCGTGCATCCCGTCCGCGTCCGCCGAGGTATCGACCAGGCGGTCCAGCACGTTCAGCAGCTTCTTCACGTCCGCGAAGTGCAGGCCCGTCGTCGGCTCGTCCAGCACGTACAGCGTCCGCCCCGTCGACCGCTTACCCAACTCGGTCGCCAGCTTCACGCGCTGCGCTTCGCCGCCGGACAGCGTCGTGCTCGGCTGGCCGAGCTGCACGTAGCTCAAGCCGACATCGTTGAGCGCGGTGAGCAGCCGTTTCACATCGTTGAAGCTGTCGAAGAACCCGAGCGCTTCTTCGACGGTCATGTCGAGCACGTCGCTGATGTTCTTGCCGCGGTACGTGATCTCCAGCGTCTCGCGGTTGTAGCGCTTGCCCTTGCACACATCACACTCAACGAACACGTCCGGCAGGAAGTGCATCTCGATCTTCTTCGTGCCCTGGCCCTGGCACGCCTCGCACCGCCCGCCCTTGACGTTGAACGAGAACCGGCCGGGCTTGTACCCGCGGATCTTCGCTTCCTTGGTCTTCGTGAACAGGTCGCGGATCATGTCGAACACGCCGGTGTACGTCGCGGGGTTGCTGCGTGGCGTCCTGCCGATCGGCGACTGGTCGACCTCGATGATCCGATCAATATTCGTCCAGCCGGTGAGCTTGTCGTGCTCGCCGGGCTTGACGCGCGAGCCGAGCAGCGCCTTCTTCGCGGCCTTGAGCAGCACCTGGTTGACGAGCGTCGACTTGCCGCTGCCCGACACGCCGGTGACGGTGACCAGCCCGCCGAGCGGGAAGCCGACGTCGATGTCCTTGAGGTTGTTCTGCCGTGCGCCCTTGATTTTTAGGCCGTTTCTTTGATCGAGCTCGCGCCGCTGTTCGGGCACCTCGACGCATTCATCCCCGCGCAGGTATTTCGCGGTCAGCGAGTCGCGGTCGAGCTTGACGTCGTTGAGCGGGCCGTGCGCGACGACGCTGCCGCCGTGCTTGCCCGGCCCCGGGCCGATGTCGATGAGGTAGTCCGCGGCGTTGATCGTATCCTCGTCGTGCTCGACGACCAGCACGGTGTTGCCGATATCCGTCAGGTGGCGGAGCGTCTTGATCAAGCGTTCGTTGTCGCGCTGGTGCAGGCCGATGGTCGGCTCGTCGAGCACGTAGCAGCAGCCGACCAGCCCGCTGCCGACCTGCGTCGCGAGGCGGATGCGCTGCGACTCGCCGCCGGACAGCGACCCGGTGTTGCGTGACAGGTTTAAGTAGCCCAGCCCGACACTGAGCATGAAGCCAAGCCGTGCGCGGATCTCCTTGAGGATCGGCTCGGCGATCTGGGTTCCTTCCGTGCTAAGCCGTAAGCGGCTGAAGAACTCCGCCGCGTCCTCGATCGTCATCGAGGTGACATCGTGGATGTTCGACTGCTTGAGCTTCTTGCCCCGGCCCGATTCCAGAAAGACGTTAAGCGCCGCGGGGCGCAGTCGTGCGCGGCCACAGGATTCGCAAGACGATTCACTCAGGTACGCCGACAGCCGGTGCTTGACAAACTCCGAGTCGGTCGATTCGAATCGGCGTTGTAGATTCGGCAGGACCCCTTCGAAGTGTGAGCCGTACTTCTTTTCATCACGATCGTTGGTGCCGTGCATGAGGATGCGTTTGATTGGCTTGGCCAGCGTCTTGTAAGACGCATCCGCATCGACGCCGAACTCCTTGCAGAACTTCTTGATCAGGCGGTTGTAGAAGATGTTCATCCGCTTGCCGTTCTTCCGCCACGGCTCGATCGCCCCGCCCGACAGCGACAGCCCCGGGTCGGCGACAACCAGCTCTTCATCGAACTCAAACACCGTGCCCAGCCCCGAACAGCTCGCACACGCGCCGTACGGCGAGTTGAACGAGAACAGCCGCGGCTCGAGGTCTTCCAACGCATACTCCGGGTGCTCCGGGCAGGCGTATTTTTCGCTGAAGAGGGTGTCGGCGAAAGCGGGTGTTGGGGATTGGGATGTAGGATTTGGGGATTGTGATGCGATGACCACCAGGCCGTCCGCAAGTTTCAGCGACAGCTCCACCGCGTCCGCGACTCTAGTACGCAAAGCATCCGGCTCGGGCTGTTCACTGTCCCCTGTCCCCTGGCCACTCGCCCCTTTCCCCCGCACCACGATCCGGTCTACCACCGCCTCGATCGTGTGCTTCTGGTACCGCTGCTTCTGCGTCGTGAAGGGCGTGCCGGCCTTTTTGCTCGTGATGTCGCGCAGGTCCATGATCTCGCCGTCGACGCGGGCGCGGACAAAGCCCTGCCGGATCATGCCCTCGAAGACCTCCTTGTGGTGGCCCTTCTTCCCGCGGATGATCGGGGCGAGCACCATCAGCTTCGTGCCCTCGGGCAGGGCCATGACGTGGTCGATGATCATCGTCGCCGACTGCGATTCGATCGGCTTGCCGCAGAGCTTTTTCGTCTTCGCATCGACGTGCCAACAGCGCGGCTGACCGGCGCGAGCAAACAGCAGGCGCAAGTAGTCGTAGATCTCGGTCGTCGTCGCGACGGTTGAGCGTGGGTTGTGCGAGGCGCTGCGCTGCTCGATCGCGATGGTTGGCGGGAGCCCTTCGATCGATTCGATGTCGGGCTTCTGGAGCTGGTCGAGGAACTGCCGGGCGTACGCCGACAGCGACTCCATGTACTTGCGCTGGCCCTCGGCGTAGATCGTGTCGAACGCGAGCGTCGACTTGCCGCTGCCCGACAGGCCGGTGATCACCACGAGCTGGTCGCGCGGGATGTCGAGGTCGATGCCCTTGAGGTTGTGCTCGCGGGCGCCACGGATCGAGATTTCGGTAAGAGCCATAGGCCGATTGTAGGCATCTGTAAGTGACAGCGGTCGCCCCGCTACGTATCCTCGCCAACTATGGAAGAACTGCTCACGACCGGCTCGCTGATGGCCTTCCTCACCCTCGCGGCGCTCGAGATCGTGCTCGGGGTCGACAACCTCGTGTTCATCGCGATCCTCGCAGGCAAGCTGCCCGAGCACCAGCAGGCCAGGGCACGACGCATCGGGCTGCTGCTCGCCGCGCTCGGCCGGATCATCCTGCTCTTCGCGATCGCGTGGGTCATCTCGCTCGACCAGAACACGCTCTTCACCGTCGGCGAGACCAGCATCACCATCAAGGACGCGATCCTCGTCGTCGGCGGGGCCTTCCTCATCGGCAAGGCGACCTGGGAGATCCACCACAAGATCGAGGCCGCGCTCGCCACGGGGACCGAGCAAGCAAACGAGCCCTCGGCCGTGATGTCCTTCGGCGGGGTGATCGCCCAGGTCGTGCTGCTGGACCTGGTGTTCTCGATCGACTCGGTCCTGACCGCGGTCGGCATGGTCGAGCCGAGCAACTACACAAGCCCACCGATCCCGTTCACCGGTGTGCCCTGGCCGCCGATGGTGATCATGGTCAGCGCGGTCGTGCTCGCGATCGCGGTGATGCTCGGGTTTGCCGGCCCGCTGTCACGGTTCATCGAACGCCACCCGACGTTCAAGATGCTCGCACTCGCGTTCCTGCTGCTGATCGGCGTCGTGCTCGTTGCGGAAGGGCTGCACCAGCACATCCCACGCGGGTACATCTACTTCGCGATGGGGTTCTCGCTGCTCGTGCAAGTACTCAACATGAAGCTGGTGAGCAACAAGCTGGCGCGGGCCGAGGCGAAGCTTCAGCAGCAAGCGCATGCGAAGTGAATCACACAAAGAAGCCCACGCTTTGAAAGCGTGGGCTTCGCGTCGCTTGTCGTTTGGAATCGAAAAACCTACAGCGTTGCCGAGGTGTACGGTAGCAGCCCCATGTACCGGGCGCGCTTGATGGCCTGGGCGACCAGCCGCTGCTCGCGGGCGTTGAGGCCGGTCTTCTTGCGGCCCTGGATCTTGCCGTTGGGCGTGAGGAATCGGCGGAGGTCTTCGGACTGCTTGTAGTCGCAGAAGACGGTGCCGTTGGTCGAGGTGAAGATCACCTTCTTGGGCGGGGTCGAGGAGAAACCGGTGAACTGGCTCATGGCGTGGGTCCGTCGTGGGTTGATCAGCCCCCCCTGCTCACCGGCCAACGCGGCCGGCCCGAGGCGGGCGACGGGTATCGAGCCCAATAGCATACAGGATGGCGATGCGGTTGAGCAACTTTGCTGAAGCAGTGTCAATAGCCCCTGCCGCGAGGCGGGGGATCGAGCCGTGCGTGATGCGTGAACCCCCACCTCGCGGTGGGGGCTATTTCGGATGGTGTGATGGGCATAAATGGGGTAATGAGCATGATCAGACAATCTGCATCGGCGCCCGGTCTGCCTCGCTGATCAGCCAGTCGATCGAGCCGCCGCCGGCGTCGACGATCGCCTCGCGGTAGTTTTTTAAGAACGGCCGCTCAGTGTTCGTATGTCCGGCGAGGATGACGACCTTGCCCTTTTGGGACAGGTCGAGAACCTGGTGGTGCTGCATCTCTCCGGTGATGTAGGCGTCGGCGTGGGGGTACTTCTCGAAGAGTGAGCCGCCGGCCCCGACGCAGACGGCGATGGTTGTCACTCGATTGGGGAGACCATCAGGGTCGGGGTAGAAGTCAGGATCACCGTATTCTGCGGGGATCGAAGCTTTAAGTTTACGAAGGCCCAGTGCACGTTTAACTCGTTTAACAAGTGTTTCGCCAGAAACCCCATTCTTGAGCAGGACGACTCGGCCAGGCGTCTGCTCTTCGTCTTCCGGCGGTAATTCAGCGGCGAGTTCGAGTACATCGATCGCGGGTTCTTCGTAAGGGTGCGTATGCCGAGCCGCTTTTAACACATCCCCGAGTTGGCCTTGCCAGCAGAGCATTTCGATGCGGGTTTCTTCGACGGATTCACGCCGGCTGGGCTTACCGATTGCAGGATTAGTGCCGGGGTCGCCTTTGAAGGTACCAATACCGTCGAGGTTAAACGAGCACTCGCTATAGCGTCCAATGCCGCCACCACCGGCTCGAAACATGGCATCACGGACTTTGTCAATGGCATCGTGCGGCACATAGACCACGACCTTGAATTGACAGGTCTTGCCCGGCTTGGGTATCCCGATCGACCAGCGCACACTGGCCTTGCCCAACCCATCACACAGCCAATCGTTCATCCCCTGCCGAACCGCGTCGAGCGCGGTGTGCGGGCTGTAGACCGCGATGCCTTGGCGGACCGCCTCGGCGAGCATCGTTTCCTTCCAGTCCCGGTCCGCCAGGCGCTTGAGCGGGTGGAAGATCGGCGGGTGGTACGCGACGATCAGCTTGCACTTCTGCTCGATCGCCTCGGCCAGCACCGCGGGGGTCAGGTCGATGCAGAGCATGGCCTTGTTGATCGGTTTGCCGTCGCCCGCGAGGTGGACGCCGACCTGATCCCAGTCCTCGGCGAGGTGTTCGGGGGCGACCTGCCGCAGCACGTTGGTAAGCGCATCGAGCTTCATGCCCGCAGGATACGTCTGGAACGGCGTTTTTGCAGCCAGGCCACCAGACGGGTCGATGAAGCAAGAGAAGAATTATCGACTCCAAGGAACCGCCCGATGCCCCTGCGACCCAAGCCGACGCCGCCCGGGAACAACGCCGGCCCGACCCCCGCGGAGCTGCTCGCGAAGATGCCGCGTCGGCCGATGTCGCCCGAGCAGCAGCAGGCGGCGCTCGAGAAGGTCCAGCAGCAGGCGACGCAGCGCGTCAAGCTCGGCCAGCAGCTTTTTGAAGCCGCCGAGCAGCGGCTCAAGCAGCACCAGCAGGTTCTCCAAGAGATCCAAGACCAGCAGCAGGTGCTCCGCGACAAGGTGCAGGAGGACGTCGCCAAGTCGCTGCAGACCTACGACCAGTGGATGGGGCGGATCGACGAGAGCTTTACAAAAGCGATCAAGGATTTGAACGGCCGGCTCGACCTGCTGGAGTCGCGGTTCGACGGCTCGCGCGGCGAGATGGAGGCGATGATCGGCAAGGCCGCCGCCCTGCTCGAGCAGACGCAGGGGCTCTTGACCGATGCGTTCGGCGAAGACGCTTTGCCGATCGAGCCCGCGCCGCCGCAGCAGCCACCTCCGGGTCCGTCGCCGGACTTGCCGGCCGCCGAGCGGGATCACGACGCCGAGGTCTTCGAGGTTGATATCATCGACCCCGGGATGACATCAACTCAGGGTACACACGACGCGCCTACCGATGATGCGTCCGCAGGCGACGATGTCTTCGGCGAGGTACTCAAGCGCTTGCGGGCATACGAAGAAGGCGAAGACGACGGCCACGCCGCGGCGTAGCACGAACGGTCCATCGATAGACTTATCCCACCGCGGTCGCGGGCACGTGCAGGGCCTTGCCGAGTTGACGCAGCGCCTGCTTGATGCGCTGCTCGTTCTCGACCAGCGCCATGCGGACGCAGCCCTCGCCGCGCGGGCCGAACGCCGCGCCGGGGGTCAGCGCGACCTCGGCCTGATCGACCATGGCCAGGCAGAACTCGTTGACCGACCCGCCGAACGGTTCGAGGTGCTTGGGCGCGACCTTGGCCCAGACGAACATCGAGGCACGCGGGGTATCGACCTCCCAGCCGAGCTTGCGCAGCCCGGCGACCAGGACGTCTCGACGCGCGGCGTACTTCTCGGCCTGCTTCTGGATGTGCGCGTCGCCCTCGCGCATCGCGATGATCGCGGCGATCTGCACGGCCTGGAAGATGCCGTAGTCGTAGTAGCCCTTGACGGTGGCGAGGGCCTTGACCATCTGCGCGTTGCCGCAGCAGAAGCCGATGCGCCAGCCGGCCATGTTGTACGGCTTGCTGAGCGTGGTGAACTCGACGCCGAACTCCTTGCTGCCCGGCGCGGCGAGGTAGCTCGGGGCCTTGTAGTTGTCGAAGCACGTCTCGCCGTAGGCGAAGTCGTGCATGACCATGACCTGATGCTTGTCGGCGATGGCGACGACGCGCTCGAAGAACGCGGGCTCGACGGTGATCGCCGTGGGGTTGTGCGGGTAGCAGAGGATCACGACCTTGGGCTGGGGCGTCAGCGTGTCCAGCGTGTGGTCGATGCGGTCCAGGAACGCGTCATCATTACCCAGCGGGACCGAGACCGTCGAGGCCCCGGCGAGGATGACCGCATACGTGTGGATCTGGAACGCGGGGTCGGCGACCACGGCGGTGTCGCCCGGGCCCAAGAGCGCCAGGCACATGTGGCTGAAGCCCTCTTTGCTGCCGATGGTCGCGATGACCTCGGTATCGGGGTCGAGTTCGACGCCCCACTTGCGCTCGTACTTGAGCGCCATGTCGCGGCGGAGGTTGTACACACCGGCGCTGACCGAGTACCGGCTGTTACGCGGCTCGAGCACCGCCTCGCGGATCTTGTCGACCACCGGGTCCGGCGGGGCGTCCGTCGGGTTGCCCATGTTCATGTCGATCACGTCCGCGCCGGCTTTCCGCCGGTCGTAGATCATCTGCTTGAGCCGGCCGAGCACGTAAGGCGGCAGGCGCTCGATCCGTGATGCGACTTGGATATCCATGGGTTTGTTCTCGGGCAATGCGGGCCGCATAGTTTACCGCGACAACGGCGATTCGGACCGGGCGTTGCGTCGGGTACTAAATCGCGGGCCGCATCGGATGGCATCGCGGTCAAGGCCGGACGATCTCGCCGCGTTGGCGTTGCCACGACGCATCGAGTGCCGGGTCGAGCACGACGACGTTGGCCTGCTCGACCAGGGCGCGGGCGAGCTGCTGCATCCGCACACGCTCGAGCTCGAGCCGAACGCCCCGCTCCAGCTCCGGTCGGGCCTGGTCGAGGGTCGGGCCTTGCGGCTCGACGACGGCTTCCAGCCACAGCAGCGCGTAGCCCTCGGGCAGCGCGATCACCGGGCTCAAGCGGTCGGCGGGCGTGCCAAGCGACAGCGCGGCCAGCGCGTCGCGCACGGCCTGGGGGTAGGTCGCGTCCGCCGGGCTGATCGGCGAGAGCAGGCCGCCCTGGCTTGCGCTCGGGTCGGTCGAGATGGCGATCGCCTGGTCGGTGAACGATGTGCCGGCGAGCACGCGCCGCCGCACCACGCTCAGTTCGGCGACCGAGTCGGCGGTGATCAGCCGGGCCTGGTACCGCCGGCCGTATCGCAGCGCGTACGCCTGACGGACCGCCTGCTCGCCGACGTCGACCTGGTCGGTGACCAGCAGGCGCAGCCCCGCGTTGCGGCGGAGCAGCGCGGCGAACCGCTGCTCGCCCAGCCCACGCCGATCCCGCAACTCGTCGAGCAGGCGGGCCGCCTCGTCCGGGTCGGTTGAAAGCGAGTCCAGCAGTTGCTGGCGTTCTTGTTCGAGGGCCGCGGCGTCGAGGGCCAGTCCCTGCTGAGTCAGACGGCGCTGGACCGCCCGGTCCAGCAGCAGCTCAGAGAGGGCCGCGCCGCCGCCGGACTCGACGAGCAGGCCGTAGAGCTGGTCGCGGGTGACCAGCCCGCCGTCGATGTAGGCGGCGGGTTTGGCGTCGGCGGAGGGCGCGTTGCGGGGCTGTGCAGGCACGGCGTTGTCCGGCGGGGACTGGCATCCGCCGGTGATAAGTGCGAGAATGAGCAGGAATAGCAGAGCGTGTCGGGCCATCGCCGCACGCTAGGTGGGTGGCCGGGCACTGTCAACGCCCGGCACGGAGAAGCATCGATGCCCGAAGCGCATACCCTCCCCGAATCCAATGAGCAGCTGGTGCTGTGCCCGTACTGCGGCCACGCGCAGTACGGCGGCGATCGGTGCCAGGCGTGCTCGGGTTTGTTCGAGCCGCTCAGCCGGCGGGCGACGCAGTTGGCGATGGGGCCGTGGCAGGTCCGCGACAAGCACCAGCCGTTCAAGCCCGGGTGCAGCTACGACATCATCAAACGGATGGCGGCCGCGGGCAAGATCAAGTCAACCACCGTGGTCCGTGGACCGACGACCCGGCAGTTCTGGTCGATCGCGCGCAACGTGCCGGGCGTCGCGCACCTCATCGGCTACTGCAACGAATGCGGCAACCATGTCAGCCCCAGCGACGCCAAGTGCGGGTCGTGCGGCGCGGCGTTCCGCGAGCCGCGCGAGCGCAACGAGCTGGGGCTGGCGTACAAGACCGATGAGGACGTCCGCCGCGCACAGGCCGCACTCGATGCGGAGCTGCGCGGCGAAGCCCCGGCACCCACGGCCAAGGGCCGCCCGGCCGCGGGCCCGACCAAGCGGCGATCGGCCAAGCCGGCCAAGCCGGGCGACCTGCTCGCCGAGGTCCTGGACTTGTCAGGCGACGCGAACCGCCCCGGCCCCGCAAGCCCCGCCGCGCCGACGCCCCGGCCCGCCGGCAAGCCCCTCGACTTCGCCGCCCCCGCGCCCACGCAGGCGGCCCGGCCTGCGCCCGCCAGCGCGTTCGATGTCGAGCCGACAGGCCCGCTGCCCGAGGGCGGGGGCATCAGCCCGATGGTGCTCGTGCTTGTTGCGCTGAATATCATCGCGCTGGGCGCGATCGTCGCGTTTGTGCTCTTGCGTTAGCTAGTCCAAAGGACGCCGCGCGACCATCAGCAGCGACTGCCCAACGGGTGGGCCGGTCAGCTTGTCCAGCCGGCGCAGCCAGGGCATGGCCCGGCGGATATGGCCGAGCTGGGCGGGGGTAAACGTGCGCGAGAAGTTTGCCTCGCGTTTGAGCACCCGGCTCTTGAGGAAGTAAGGCGCGACGCCGGCGAGGTTCATGTACCTCAGCATCACGATGTCCAGCCGCGCCTGGCTTGCGAGCCGGCGGAGCATCGGCCGGTTGTACCGCCGGTAGTGGTCCGACGCGACATCGACGCTGCCGAACAGCCACGGGCACGCGGGCACCTTGACCAGCACGTGGCCGCCGGGCTGGACCCGTTGGCCCAGCCGAGCGAGCAGGTCCCGGTCGTCCTGGATGTGTTCAAGCACGTCCAGGCAGACGACGGTGTCGAAGCGTTCGCCGAGCAGCGCGTCGGCCCGCTCGTCGAGGTCGGCCTGCACGAAGCGGAGGTGCGACCGGTCGGCGAAGCGGCGGTTCGCATCCGCGATGTTGACCGGGCTCAGGTCGATGCCCACGCCCGCGTCGATACGGTCGGCGATGCTGTCGAAGAAGTTGCCCACCCCGCAGCCCGCGTCGAGCACGCGCCGGCCGAGCGCGGGGCCGAAGGCGTCGGCGACCCAGGCGTAGTACGGGCGCATCGCGCGCATCCACTGCAGCGCCTCGTGGTGCTCCTGCTCGTGCGGGAGCTTGCGGGCGACCAGGTCCTCGGTCGTCTGGGCGGGGTGCAGGGTCGTCATGCCGCGGGCTCCCCGGTTGGAACCGTTGGCGGGGCCGGGGTGAAGATCAGCTCGCGCAGGAAGAGGAACTTGCCCACCGCCGACAGTGCCAGCACCGCCGCGTAGGCCGGCAGGTACGGCAGCCCGATCAGCCCGTGCAGCAGCAGGTACAAGATGTACTCGCCGACGCGGAACCCGGCGACGGTCGAGATAAAGCCCACGAAGTGAGCCCACCAGGTCCGGCCCCCACGGTCGAACACGAGCTGCCGACAGACGCAGAAGTTCATCGTCGTGATCACCGCCATCGCGATCGGCACCGCGGCGTAGCTCGTCAGCCCCGCGCCCTCGTGGAGCGCCGCGGTCAGCCCGAGGTGCGTCACGAAACTGACCGCGCTCAGCAGCGCAAACCGCGCGGCCTGGTGGTGGATCGGTCGTGGGGCGGCCGGTGCGCTCACGCCTTGCGCCCCCGTGCGATGAGGTTCCAGGTCACGCGCCCGAGCAGGGGCCGGGCGATCGACTCGATCGCGGTGTCCACCCAGCATGACACGCGCGCCGCCGGCCGGGTCAGCCACGCCGGGCCCATCGGCACCTCGGCGAACGGTGTGGACAGCAGCCCCTGCGGGACGGCCGAGACCTCGCGCAGCCCCGCGTCGCGGTAGAGCGCGCAGAGCTGGTGCGCGGACAGCTCGTCCTGCTCGTCCGAGTAGTCGCCGTCCATGCGCTTTCGCACGGCTCGTGCCTTGCGGATCAGCGGGTTGCCGGGTTGCGGCTCGTTGGCCAGCAGCCAGCCGCCGGGCCTGAGCGCCTTGACGAGCTGGCTCATCGCGGCGGGCATGTCGTCCAGGTGGTGCAGCACACCGATCATGACGACCGCATCGAACCGGTCTTCCATGTCAAGCGACTTGATGTTCGCCGTTTGAAAACTGGCGCCGGGCAGCGCGTTGTGCTGGTTCGCGCAGTCGATCAGCTTGTCCGCGTAGTCGATGCCGACGAGTGTGCCGTACCGGCCTTGCAGGTAGCGGGCGCTGAACCCCGCGCCGCAGCCGGCCTCAAGCACCGCGGGCCGGTCGGGCAGGTCGGCGGCGGCGAGGGTACGGAGCAGGCGCTGCCGCCGGGCGACCGACGCCGCGGGGTGCAGGTCCTTGCGGGTGTAGCGCTCGGCCATGCCGTCGAACAGCGCGCGGTCGCGCGACTCGCGGTCGCCGGGGATCAGGGGTGTGCTGGCGGCTTGCGTCATGGCGTAGACTCGTCGGGGGTCGTGTTGCGGCTGGCGGCCTCGGTCAGCGCCCAGTCGCCGGCCATCGGGCTCATCGCCAGCAGGCGCCGATCGGGCCAGGCCTCGCTGGCCATCGCCTGCCAGCCGTCGATCGCGGCGACGTAGATCACATCGCTGTCTTCAAAGGGCGTCTGCATCGACCACATGCCGGCGATGCCGCGTTTGTAGTTGGGCTGTCGCGTTTCAGGATCAAGCCCATCGACCGGCAGCGCGACCACCGCGTTCGTGACGCCCGCCTGCTCGACGAGCGCGACCAGCCGCCCGTCGATCCCGTGCGGCGGCCACTGCTTGAGTTGCATCAGCCGCGCGGGCAAGGCGACGACGAACACCACCGCCACCGCCACCAGCATCGCCCGCAGGTGCCCCGCCGCGAGCACGCCCGCGGGCGATCGGACGCGCGCCGCTTGTGCCGCGGCCTCGAGCCCCGCGGCGATCAGCATCGCCCCGGCCGGGATCAGCGGGACGTACCAGCGCGGCCCGACCCACGCGCGCCCGCCGAACACGACCACGCCGTAGCACAGCAGCAGGCACAACGCGCAGCCGAGCACGAGCCACTGCCCGCGGAGCATGCGCCGGCCGAACACGACGCCGCAGCCCACGAGCATCGCCGCGGGCAGGACGCCGCCGAACCACGCGCTGCTGACGCCGACCCAGCTCTGCTGCAGCCAGACGAACGCGTGTGAGAACGAATCGGGGGCCTGCCGCATGAACTCGTTGGCGTAGCCGCTGCCGTAGCCGGCGGCCGCGCTGCCCGAGAGCCGGGCGTTGACCCACAAGTAGGCGATCGTGGCCGGCAGCGCGCCGACGGCGACCAGTGGCAGGCGGGTGAGCCAGACGCCGGGCCGGCGGACCATCCACCCGATTGCGGCGCACGCGCAAGGCAGCGCGAAGAAGGCGGCGTCGGCCGGCCGGGTCAGCACCGCCGCGCCCAGCGCCAGGCCGGCCAACGCGGCATACAAGCGTGATCGGGTGCGCACCGTGCGCAGCAGCAGCCAGAGGAACAGCCAGAGCCAGACCGCCGAGGCGAGGTGGGCCAGTTGGGTCCCCGCGTTCATCCAGAGCCAGGGGCAGAGCGCGACAACCGCCGCGGAGAGACCCGCCAGCCGCCTGCCGCCGCGCTCGGCGACGACGAGGTAAGTCAGCAAGACCAGCAGACCCGCGAGGGTGGCATTGGCAAGCCACGGCACGCCCAGGGCGTCGAACCCGCCGAGCACGATCGGCCAGCCGACCGGGTACTTGGCGAAGTAGCCGGCGTCGGTCAACCGGAACGCGATGAGCTCGGTCGCGAACAGCTCGGGGTGCATCGGCGGGTCGAGCGCAAGCCGGCCAGACCACAGCGTCCGCGCTTCGAGCAGGTACGCCGTGCCGTCGATGACGTGCGGCATGCCATCGAGTATGACGCCGCCGATCATTGCGCCGGCGGCGGTTGCGCCCAGCGCCAGCACGAGTACGTGTCGCAGACGCCAAGGCCGGGCGCGCAGCATGACCGCGAGCCGCGGGCCGATGTCCTCGGGGATCGAGCAGGCCAGCAGCGCGACGCCGAGCATGTAAGCGACCAGTTGTGCGGCGGAGCGGTATTCGTACGGGCTCAGCCCGCCCGGACGCAGCACGCCGTACTCGAGCCCGGCGAGCGAGAGCAGCGTCAGCCCCCCGACCGCGAGCACGCCGAATCGCGTCCGCGACGGCAGGCGAGAGACCAGCCCCCACGCGGATAGGCCGAACAGCGCGAGCCCCGCGGCGACCAGCAGGCCGACGACGCCGAGCATGACAGCGGGCAGCACGACCGGGCCGACGGTGACGCCGGCCGAAGTAAACTCGGCCCAGGGCATGGCGGCCGCGAAGCCGACCGCGGACGCGCCGCCGACGCCCTGGAGCACCCGCCGCGCGATGGTCCGCGCCGACGCGCGGGCGTCGAGTGCTTGGGTGAGCGAGGGGTTGGAGATCGTCAGCGACCGGGTCGACACGTCGCGGCTCCTGCGCAGGGACGCGCAGGGCAAGGCCGGTCAGCCGCGGCTGCGCTTATCGATCATGTCGGCCAGCAGCGCAAACATGCCCGAATTGAGCGTCAGCATGAACAGCATGACGGTTTTATCGGTCAGGTTCGGCCCGTCCTCGTGGAACATATCCAGGCCGAAGCTGATGAGCGTGCCCAGCGCCGCGAGCCCGATGATCGGCAGCAGCACGCGGATCGGCGCGAAGTACATCCCCGTCCGCGCGATGAGCTGGACGAAGTTCAGCGTATCGCGCACCGGCTTGATCTTGCTCTTGCCGATCCGCGGGTGGTAGTCGATCGGGACGAACAGCACCTTGCGGTAGTTGGTCAGCATCGCGAGGGTGATCGTCGTCGTGAAGCTGAACCCGCCGGGCAGGATGTGCAGGTAGCTCTCCGCGAGGTCCCGCCGGAACACGCGCAGCCCGGAGTTGATATCCGGGATCGGCATGCGGGCGATCCACGAGGCGTAGGCCTTGAGGAACGTCTTGGGGATCTTGCGGATCAGCGGATACGTCACATCATCGCCGGTCCGCGAGCCGACGACCATGTCCCAGCCCTCGGCGCACTTGGCGACGAGCTCGGGGATGCGCTCATTGGGGTACGTGCCGTCGGCGTCGGTGATGACGATGTACGTGCCGCGCGCCCGACGCACGCCGGTTTTCAGGGCCGAGCCGTACCCGCCGTTGCGCGAGTGGTGCACGACGCTGAGCTGCTCGTCTTCGCGCACGGCCTGCTCGAGGATCTGTCGCGTGCGGTCGGTCGAACCGTCGTTGACCACGAGCAGCTCGTAGCTGCCCGCGTCGACCAGGTACTGACGCAGGGACTGGATGGTCTCCAGGATCGCGCCCTCCTCGTTGTAGGCGGGCACGATGAGCGTGAACAGCGGGTCGGGCATGGCGGGCGTCTCGTTTGCGGGCACAGGACGCAACTATAAGCCGGTCGGCCCGGTCACGCCGCGCGGCGCGGCTCGATCCGCCCCGCCTCGGCCCGGCCGATCGCGCCCGCGGGGCCGATCGCCCGCCGACTTGCGGCCCACCGCCAGGCGCTGTCGAGCGCGACCGCGGCCAGCGGCACCAACGCCGGCAGCAGCGTGTCACGGTACCGCACGATCGCGAAGAACACCGCGCTCACCCCGACCGTCACTACGATCGGCCCCAGCCACATCAGCGACTCGATCGGCCGGCGACGCAGCGCGATCACCACGCCCGCCACGAACCACGGCGCCAGCGCGATCCACGACAGCGCCTGCGCCCAGTACACCGCCCGGTTGCCCGTCGGCTGGAACGGCGTCACCAACCGGTACAGCTTCCACGCCGTCAGCCGCGGCATGTCGGACCGGTGCTCACGCATGAACGCGAGCGCGTACTGCTTGGCCTGCGCGTCTGACGCCGCCTCGCCCTCGGGCAGCTTGACACCAAGCCCGGCCTCGACCCGGCTGGTCGGCATCGCCCGGCCGCGCCACGCCGGGTCGTCGAGGACCAGCTCGTTGTTGCCCGCCCAGAGCCCGTAGCCGCCGATGGTCGAGAGCCCGGGCGCGTCGAGCACGACGGCGTTGCGCGCGTACCAGGGCATGACCACCGCCGACGCGGCCGCAAGGCAGACGACACCCGCGAGCGCAGGCCGCCACGACCACGAACGCAGCGCATAGCCCGCGATCGCGATCGTCGCCAGCGGCGCGAGCAGCACGAACTGCGGCTTGGTCAGCACGGCCGCGCCCCAGCAGAGCCCGGCAGCCGCGAAGACGAAAAAATGTCGCCGTTCACGCTGCATCGCAACCACCGAGAGGTAGATCGCCAGCGCGAACCAGAAGCCGAACGGGGCCTCGCTGAGCAGGTGCATCGCGTAGTAGGCGTGGCCGGGCATGACCGCGAGCAGCCCCGCCGCGAGCAGGCCCGCCCGGGCGTTGAACAGCCGGGCGACCGTGAGCCCGACCAGCAGGCAGGTCAACGCAGACAGTGCGATGAGCGTCAGCCGCGCCAACGCATACGACCCGTCTGAAAGTGTATGGCCCGGCAGCAGTGTGAACACCATGCCTGGCGCACGGCGGGCGGTCGGCTGGCCGGCTTCGTTGGCGTAGCCGTCGCCGGCGGCGAGCCGATCAAGGATCGCGCTGTACTCGCCCTGGTCCGGGCTCGCGCCAAGGTCCGGCGGGCTCGCCAGCCCGATAAAGCCCACGGCCATCCCCAGCCGCAGCGTGCCCGCGCCCAGCGTGATCAGCACCAGCCCGAGCAGTAAGCCCCGCCGGCGTGGTTCACCATCGGTCCATCGCATCGTGTTGCCCATACCCGCGGTATCGGCGGTCACCGAGGTCACGGGTTGGCTTGTTGGCTTGGGCCGATAACAAGCCGGCGGATTCGGATGCCGTTGCCCGGCGGGCGGTCTGTCCGATCCATCTGCTACGTGGGGGGTCGCCACGGAAACTGCGTCCATGCAGAACTTTTTGATGAAGCATTTCCTCCTCATGCTGGCCGTCACCCTGCTGGGTAGCGCCGCCGCCATCGCGGTCCCGTTCTGGGGTGTGATGCTGTACTACGGCTTCGCGACGCTGCGGCCGCAGTACCTGTGGGAGTGGTCGCTGTCTCAGGCCCCGCACCTGCGCTGGTCGCTGACCGCCGGGCTCATCGCGGTCGTCGCAACGCTCGTCAACCTGCCGTCGGTGATGCGGACTTTCCGGGGCAACAAGATCCTCGCCCTGCTCGGCATCTACGCCGCGCTGATGATGCTCAGCATGGTCACCGCGTTCAACCCCAAGGTCGCGGCGTACTGGGCGCAGGAGTACGGCAAGGTCTTCCTCATGGCGCTGGTCGCCACGCTCGTCATCCAGCGGTTCTGGCAGGTCCGCGCGATGGGCGTCATGATCGCCCTGTGCCTGGGCTACATCGCCTACGAGGTCAACTTCCTCTACCTGGTCGAGGGCGGCCGGCTGGACATCTTTCACCACGGCTACGGCGGGCTGGACAACAACGGCGCGGGCGCGCTGCTCGTGCTCGGCCTGCCCTTCGCGTACTTCCTCGCAACCTCGCCGGTCGGCGCCTGGTCGCTCGCGAGGCGGGCCTTCGGCGTCGTGCTCGGGCTGGCGATCCTCCACGCCGTCATGATGACCTACTCCCGCGGCGCGATGCTCACCGCCGCGGTCGGGCTGGTCTGGCTCGTGCTCCACCACCGCCCGCGCCTGCAGGCCGGTCTGCTCGCGCTGGGCATGGCCTGCGCGATCGGTGTCCTCGCCGGCCAGGAGATCCAGGACCGCTTCACCTCCGTCGCCGAGTACCAGACCGACGCATCCGCTCAATCGCGCTTCGACTCGTGGTCCGCGGCCTGGTCGATGTCCTGGGAAAACCCGCTGCTAGGCAAGGGGATCCGTAACTCCAACTTCTACAGCCAGAACTTCGGCGCCGACATCGCCGGCCGGACGATCCACAACCAGTATTTGCAGATCGCCGCGGACTCGGGCATCCCCGCGGCTGGTGTTTACACGACGATGATCTTGTTCGGGTTGTATGGCCTGTCTCGCGCCCGCCGCCGATGCCACGACGCCGAACGCGGGTTTGAGCACGGCCCGGAGCCCGACGGCCCGCTGGACCGCGGCGAGTTGGTCGACCGTGCCCGCGACGCGGGGCTGCTGTGCCTGGGGCTGCAGACGGCGCTGCTGATGTTCGCGTTTTCCGGGCTGTTCTTGTCGGTGGAACTGGTCGAGGTGCCCTGGCTGCTGATCGTCTTGTCCGGCGTGTTGCCGGGCGCGGTCGACCGCCGGCTGCGCGGGCTTGGCGCCTTGGATCACGACGACGAAGACGACGATACGTTCGAGCCCGCCCCGCCACGCAAGTTCGGCCCGCCCGTCGAGCAGCCCCTGCCCGAGCGCATCGCCGCCTGACCCGAGGAGACCGCCGTGACCGCACTGTCCAACTCCCTGGACCGCCGGCTCGCGCAGGCCGTCGCCGCCACCGGCCGGTGGAAGGCGCAGACCGCGCGCGCCGCGCTGATCGCCTGGGTCACCGGGGCGGTCGACTTCTTCGCCCGCGGTGTGTTCTGGGCCTGGCGCAACCGCCGGTACCTCACCGCGGTCAAGCTCGCGAACATGGCGGTGGTCAACCTCGAGTTCCTGCTCAAGCGCGAGCGCCTCATCGGCCGGCCGTACGCGATGAAGATCGAGTCCACCAACATCTGCAACACCAAGTGCCAGCTCTGCCCCACCGGCATCGGCCTGCGCGGGCGGCGCAAGGGGCGCATGGCCTTCGAGCAGTACACGAAGCTCATCGACCAGCTCAAGCGGCACCTGTTCACGCTCGACCTGTCGATGTGGGGCGACCCGCTCGTCGCGCCCGACATCTACCAGATGATCGGCTACGCCCACCGCAAGGGCATCTGGACCTACATCAGCTCCAACCTGCACGGGTTTAAGATCGAGCCGCGCAAGCAGCGCGACGGCACGCTCGCCGAGCAAGACGACGCGACGAAGCTGATCGAGTCGGGCCTGGACATGCTGACCTGCTCGCTGCACGGCGCGACGCAGGAGACTTTCGCGATCTACCAGCCGGGCAAGGACTTCGGCGACGCGGTCGCGAAGGTCCGGCACATCGTCGAGACCCGCAAGCGGCTCAATTCCGCGACGCCCGCGATCCAGCTCAACTTCGTCGTGACCAAGCACAACGAGCACGAGATCAAACGATTCAAGCGGCTGGCCGATGAACTGGGCTGCAAGCCGGTGTTCTCGACCGCGTCGATGAACGTGCGTTTTCTGGATAAGGACAAGAAGCTGACGCCGTTAGGCCTGGCCGATGACGTACTTGCGAAGAAGACGAAAGAGCACCTCGATCATTGGCTGCCCGACAACAAGGACTACGTGCTGAGCGCGTACGACGAGCTTCGCGAGACCGGCGAGCTGCGCGGCGAGCAGTACAACGGCGAGAAGGCCTACAACTGCTCGTGGCCCTGGCGGCAGAGCGTGATCAACTGGGATGGCAGTGTGGCGACCTGCTGCGGGTCCTTCGAAGAGCGCGAGGACATGGCCAGTGTCATCGACCAGCCCTTCGCCAAGGTCTGGAACAGCGAGAAGTACCGGCTCGCGCGGCGGAGCTTCAAGAAGAAGCTGTCCGAGGCGCAGTCGCAAGACAACCCCTGCGCGAACTGCCCGGGGTTCATGCTATGAGCCGGCCGACCACGATCCTGCACGCACGTGTGGTCACTGGTGCAGGCGGCGGGCCGGACAAGACCATCCTGCGCAGCACGGCCGCGCTCGACCCCACGCGCTTCCGTGTAGCCGCGGCGTACCTCCACCCCGCCGGCGACCCGGGCATCGAGACGCTCAGCGGCACCGCGGCCCGCTTCGGTATGCCGATGCACACGATCCCCGAGCGCGGGCCGATCGACCGCCGCGCGGTGCGGCTCATGCTCGACCTGTGCAAGCGGCTGCACGTCGACATCTGGCACAGCCACGACTACAAGACCGACATCCTCGGCCGCCTGCTCCGACGTCGGCACCCGATGAAGCTCGTCTCCACCATGCACGGCTTCACCCGCGAGACATGGCGCACGAAGGTTTATGCCCGGCTGAACAACCTCGCGCTGCGCGGCTACGACCGCGTCCTCGTCGTCAGCCCCCCGCTCATCCGTCACGCCGCGGAGCACGGCGTCCATCCCGACCGGCTGGCCTACGTGCCCAACGCGATCGACCTGGCCGAGTACCGCCGGCAGCAATCCGGCGAGCAGGCCAAGGCGGCGATGGGCTTTGATATGAACGAACACGCGATCGGCGTCGTCGCGCGCTTCAGCCCGGAGAAGGGCATCGACCGCGCGATCCGGCTCTTCGCAAACCTGCTCGCCGAGCGGCCGAAGACCCGGCTGCACCTGATCGGCGACGGGCCAGAGCGCGCAGCACTCGAACAACTTGCAAGCGAACTGCAAGTGATGGATGCGGTCCGCTGGTGGGGTTGGCAGCGCGACACCCGGCCTGTCCTCGAAGCGATGGACACCCTGCTGCTGACCAGCCACACCGAGGGGCTGCCCAACGCGGTGCTCGAGGCGATGGCGCTTCGGCTGCCCGTCGCCGCGACGCGGGTCGGCGCCGTGCCGGATGTGCTCGATCACGGCGGATGCGGGGTGCTGCTCGACGACGATGAATCGGCGTGGATGTCGCAGGCCGGCCCGCTGATCGACCAGCCGCTGATGCGGCAGCGCATGGTCGATGCCGCCGCGCAGCGTGTCGCGACGCACTACGACTTTGCGAAGCGGATGCAGCGAGTGGCGTCGATCTACGACGAGGTGATCGGGCGTCCACGCGGTGCGGCCAAGCAAAACAAAGCGGCCTGATGCATTTCAGAGCACGAAGCTTAAGCGCGTGCCAACACGCCGCAGTCGATTCAGTGGCACTCGCATACGCTTCGTGCTCTGATCGATACGCTCGCCTGAGCTTTAAACCGACGCCTCGGTCACGCGCAGCACTTCGTCGACCGTCGTCAGCCCGCGCGCGACCTTCTGGAAGCCGTCCTGCCGAAGCGTGACCATGCCGCCCTCGATGCACATCCTGCGGAACTCGGTGACGTTGGGGTTCGCAGCGATCCGGTCGCGCAGCGCATCATTGAGCAGCAGCATCTCGTAGAGCCCCACGCGGCCCGCGTAGCCGGTGTTGCGGCACTTGTCGCAGCCCTTGCCCATCCAGACCTCGTCGATCGCGACGCCCTGCATGGCCAGGTGTTCGGCGATGTGCTCGTCCGGCGGTTGCTGAGTCTTGCAGTGCTCGCAGATCTTGCGGACCAGCCGCTGGGCGACGACCGCGTTGAGCGCCGAGCCGATCAGGTACGGCTCGACGCCGATGTTGATCAGCCGGGTCACCGCGGAGGGCGCGTCGTTGGTGTGCAGGGTGGACAGCACGAGGTGGCCGGTGAGCGAGGCCTGGATCGCGATCTTGGCGGTCTCGCCGTCGCGGACCTCGCCGACCATGACGACGTCGGGGTCCTGCCGCAACAGCGCGCGCAGCGCCGCGGAGAAGGACATGCCGATCGACTCGTGGGTCTGGGTCTGGTTGATGCCGCTGAGGTGGTACTCGACCGGGTCTTCGACGGTCGAGATGTTCTGCTTCTGGCGGTCCATCTGGCCCAGCGACGAGTAGAGCGTTGTTGTTTTACCCGAGCCGGTCGGCCCGGTGACGAGCACGATGCCGTGCGGCTGCTTGATCTGGTTCTTCCACATCATGAGCATGTCATCGGACATACCCAGGTCGTCGAGGTCGACCTGGATCGACCGGGTATCGAGGATACGCAGCACGACTTTCTCGCCCGAGACCATCGGCAGGGTCGACATACGCAGGTCGAGCTTGCGGCCGTGCACCATCGCGCGGATGCGGCCGTCCTGCGGCAGCCGGCGTTCGGCGATGTCGAGGTTGGCCATGATCTTGAGGCGCGAGACGATCGCGTTTTTCATGTGCGCCGGCGGGTTCATCGCGTCGAACAGCACGCCATCGATGCGGTAGCGCACCTGGAGCTTCTTCTCCTGCGGCTCGATGTGGATGTCCGACGCGCCCTCTTTCACCGCGGTGAAGATCAGGTAGTTCACGAAGCGGATGACCGGCGACTCGCCCGCCTGCTTCTCCAGGTCCAGGTCCTCTTCGTCGTTCTGAACCAGCTCGATATCGTCGTCGTCGATCTCGGCGATGATCTCGTCAACCGCGACCTCGTTGCCCGACGAGCTGTCCTCGCGGTGCTGCTCGATCGTCTTGGCGATGTCCTGCGGGGTCACCAGCACGGCCTTGACGGTCTGGCCGAGCTTGGCCTGCACCTCATCGACGACGATCAGGTCGTCGGCGTGGACCACACCGAGCACCAGCCGCGACCCGCGCGGGCGGATCGGCACGACGCCGTTCTTCAGGCAGTAATCGTCACCGAGCGCTTCGAGCTGCTTGACCGATTTGACCTGGTCGTACGCGACGCGCTCGAAGGCCATCCCCGCGTTGCCGGCGATGACCTGCTGGACCTTCTCCGCGTCGCCGGCGACCTCCAACACCACGTCCACCAGGCGCCGGCCGGGCGAGCGCGCGATGACGTTGCGCACGCTGGTGAGTTGCTCGGAGCTGATCGCGCCGGCCTTGACCAGCGCCTCACCGAGCTGGGCGTCGGCGACGGTGACCTGCTTGGTCGCCGCGTCAACAGGCACGGGCAGGAACGGGTCGGCCCCGCTGTAGGCGCGTGGGCCCTGCCCGCCGCCGATCACCGCGTCTTGGTTGCTGCTCTGGTCCAAACCGTTGCCTCCGGGCGCGTGGCCCGCTGATTCGCGCGTTGCTGGATTAGCGGTAACGCAGTCGGAAGGGGATCTGGTGCTCGTCGGTCGTGCGGATGATGCAGGTCAGCCCGTCGACGGATTCGAGGACGAAGCCCGAGTCGCCGATCGTTTCGCCGATGCGGTACATCTCGCCGTCGATGAAGACGATGTTGCCCGAGATCGAGTCGACCTTGAGTTGGGCGGCGGCGCTCTTGGCGCGCTCGATCGCGACGGCGCGGGGGTCGACGCCCGGTTCGCCGCTGCCCGTGTCATCGGGGGCTGCGCGGGTGACGATCGCGCTGAGATCGAACGGGTTGGACTCGACCTCCTCGGCGGGGACCTGATAATCGGTCGGGTCCTGTTTGAGCTCGTCGAGGACCTGCTTGCTCTCTTCGTCGGGCGCTTTGATCGGCCCCTCGGCGCCGACCTTCTTGGCGCTGGAGAGGTTGATCATGAACTGGTCGACGGTGGCGATGTCTTCGATCGGGCTGTCGCTCGCGGCGATGGCACCGAGGGTCATCTTCATGCCCAGCAGCGCGACCGCGCCGAGCACGACGACCACGCCGACGGCCAGCGAGCTGCCCGAGAGCTTGGCCTTGCCCGCGTCGGGGTCCAGCCCCAGCGGCTCGCCCTCGGCCAGCGCATCGTCGCCGCCGCCGAGCGTGCTGAGCACGGCCATCGTGTTCTCGCCGTCCGAATCGGCCGGCTGATTGTCGAAGCTGTCGTCAGTAGAGAAGTTACTCATCGCTGCTCCCGCGCCGGGTCGCCGGCTTGTTCGCGTGGGTGTGTTGGGGCTACTCGGTCTGGTCGGACGCGTCGCTCTCGAAGAAGATGCTCAGGGTCAGCTCGGCGACCATGATGCCCTCCTCCGTGGCTTTTTCTGATCGCTCGAGGGTCATCAGCGGCATCTGCGTGATCCGCGGCATCCGCTCGACCTCGAGCATGAATCGGTAGAAGCCCTCGAAGCCGCCCTCGATCTTCAGCCGGATCGGCAACTCGGACGCATACGGGCCGGCGGCGACGACCTTGTCGGGCTTGATCGACTTCACGTTCAGGTCGTGGCTGCGCGCCAGGTCCGCGACGCGGTTGACGACGATGTAGGTCTCACGCCCGGCCGGGAGCTTCTGCTCGATCAGGTCGATCGCGCCCTTGAGGCGGACGATCTCTTCGTCGAGGTTGATGAACTGCTCGGTCGCCTTGTCCAGCGCGTCGAGCTTGGCGCGCTTGGCCTGGATCTCGGCGCGGGCGTCCTGCTGCAGCTGGTTCTTGGGCTGGAAGACAAAGAAGTACGCGGCCGCGGGCATCGCCAGCAGCACGAGCAGGAAGATCAGTTCTCGCAAGCCAAAACGCATGGTGGGTCTCCGGGCCGCCCGGGGTCGGACGGCGGCAGGTCGTTTAGTCGGTCGTGGCCGGGGTGTTCGCCACCTCGCCGTCGGTCGGGATCAGGACGCCGTCCTCGTTGATCTGGATGCTGTCGGCCAGGGGGTCCTGGATGAGGTCGCGTTCCAACTCGTCGGGCGCCGAGCGTTCGATCAGCACGGACTGGTTGAGCGCCATGACGATGCCGAAGCGGAACAGGTCGGTCTTCTCGATCGTGTGGGTCTCGATGAACTCGAGCCCGACGGAGGTGAACAGCGGGTGGTGGGTGAGGTTGCCCATGAACTCGGAGACCTGGTTCTCGTTCTGCGCGACGCCGACGACGTGGATGAAGACCAGCCGGGGGACGATCTCGACCTTGCCCTCGTTCTTGTCCTTGTCGCGCTGCTGCTGAGACCGGGCGCGGTCCAGCGCGGTGAGGTTCCGCGGCTGGGGCGCGGTCTTGGTCTCCAGCTCGAACTCGAGCAGCGACAGCGAAGGCGGCATGTTGTTGACCATCTCCGCGAGGATGATCGAACGCGGGACACGCTCGACGAGCTGGCGGACGACCTTGGCCTTGTCGATCATCTGCTGCTGGCGGTCCTGCAGCTCTTTGATCTGCCGGAGCTGGGCGGCGCGGGTGGTGAACTCCTGGTTCACGGTGACCAGGTCGGCGCGCGTGCCCTGGTCCTGCCGGCTCTGGACGTAGAACGCGGCGCTGATCGCGACGATCATCACGATGAACAGCATGACGCAGATCAGGTTCGTCCGGCCCGCGATCTTGCGGTCCAGGTAGTCTTCGGGCAGGAAGCTATTGTTGGTTCCCATCGGGTCGTCTCCGCCGGCGGCATGCCGGTCTCAATCACAGGTTCGCTTCGCTCAGGCACAGCCCCAGCGGGACCGCCCAGCCGGGCTGGGGGTCGGTCACGTTGACGCCGACCGGCGTGAGCCCGGGCGTGCGCATCACGCGCGCCATCGGGTCGCCGACAAACGTCTCGACCCCGAAGGCGTGGGCGACGGCCTCGGCGACGGCGCGCTGCCGGGCCTCGCCGCCCAGCAGCACGACGCGATGCACCGGCAGGTCCGGGCGGACCGCGTCGTGGTACCGCACGGTCATGCGGATGCCGTCGACCAGCGTGTCCAGGGTCTCGTCCAGCTCGCTCAGGTCGGCCGGCCGCTCGATCAGGCCGGTGCTGCGCTGCTCGCCTTCGAGGGCTTGGGTCGCCTCGGCGAGCGCGTTGTCGATCTCGCTGTCGCCGCCTTCGCCGGTCAGCGCGGCTTTGATCAGTTGGCTCTTCTTCTTCTCGGCGGAGGAGGGGAACGGCCTGGCGGCGATCGGGTTCGCGGCCTCGCGCATACGGGCCAGCCGTGCCTCGGCGAAGTCCATCTTGTGCTCGCGGGCGTGGCGGCGGGTCAGGTCGTCGCCGGCGACAGCGATGTTGCGTGCCAGCAGGACCTCGCTGCCGCGGATGATGACGAGCTTGGTCGCCGCCGCGCCGATATCGACAAAGCACCGGGCCTCGGTCTGGTCGGACTCGCGGCGGTTGTAGAGCTCGGAGAAACCGCGGGCGATGCAGACCGGCTCGCTGTGCATGCCGACCACTTCAAGCTTCGCCGCCGTCGCCATCTCCAGGTAGCGCATGACGACGGCCTTGTTGGCGGCCATGCAGATGACGCGCTGCTTCGTCGAGCCGTCGCGCACGACCGAGCCGACGCGCTGGTTGCGGATGACCATCTTCGCCGGGTCTTTATCCATCACGGTCTGCAGGTGGAGGTTGACCTGCTGGTCGATGTTGTCGTTCTCGTTGCAGGGCAGCTCGAAAGTGTTGACCAGGGTCTGGAACGCGGGGATCGCGCACATGACCCGCCGGCCCTTGAACGGCTGCTGGCGGATCAGCTCCTTGACCGCGTCGGCCATGAAGGCGTAGCGCGCAGCGTTGTCCTTGCGGGCGTTTTCGGGGACGACGACCGAGGCGGCGCCGACGAGCTGGGTCGTCTCGCCGTTGGTCGAGATCTGCAGCATCTTGAGCGCATCGACGCCGAAGTCGATCGCGATGGGCGTGAGCCGGGTCTTGTTGATGCCGAATGCCATGCCGGTTTCCGCCTCCACGGGTCACCACGGGCGGATCGCTCCCGCAGAGCGACGCCGCTGTGGGGTGCATCGACGATCCGCGGGGCGGGGTTTAGGGGCCGGCCCAGGTTCGCCGGTCGATACAGCCCGCACGGCTGCATGCTCAGCTTTGTGCGCACCGGTCCTATCGGTCGTGGCGGTGCCGCGCACTGGGCAAAGGCCGCATCGGATTCGCAGACGCACGACGCCGGGCCCGCTACCATGATCGGCCCATGCAGCAGCTCACCCCCCGACAGATCGTTGACGCCCTGGACACGCACATCATCGGCCAGCACGACGCGAAACGCGCCGTCGCCGTCGCCATCCGCAACCGCTGGCGTCGCCAGCAACTCGATGGTGAGATCGCCGCGGAGGTCTACCCCAAGAACATCGTCATGGCCGGGCCCACCGGCTGCGGCAAGACCGAGATCGCCAGACGTCTGGCCAAACTCACCGGCGCGCCGTTCATCAAGGTCGAGGCGAGCAAGTTCACCGAGGTCGGCTACCACGGCCGGGACGTCGAGTCGATGATCCGTGACCTGCTGGACCACGCGATCTCGCTGGTCCGCGCCGAGCAGGCCAAGGTCGTCACCGAGAAGGCCGAGGAACTGGCGCTCGACCGGCTGGTCCAACTGCTGCTGCCCGCGCCGACCGCGATCCCGCCGACGCCGAAGAAGCCCGAGAGTACAGCCGATGCCGCTGACGAATCGGGCGAGACAAGCGGCGGCTGGGTCAAGACCGAGGACTCGACCGAGGCGCGCGACCGGTTGCGACAGCGTATGCGAGAGCAGGTCATCGCCGGGGCGCTCGATGACAAAGAGGTCGAGCTGACGGTCAGCAATCGCCCGCAGACGTCGGTGCTGTTCGCCAACATGGGGCTGGACCAGATGGACCCGTCGATGTCCGACATGTTCGAGAAGCTGATCCCCGAGCAGAATAAGCGCAAGCGTGTGAAGGTCTCGGACGCCAAGCGCATCCTGATTGAGCAGGAGACGGAGAAGCTCTTGGACGAGGACAAGATCATCGCCGAGGCGGTCGAGCGGACCGAGCAGTCGGGCATCGTCTTCCTCGATGAGATCGACAAGATCGCATCCCCGGAGGGCACGGCGGGCGGCAAGGGCTCGCCGGACGTCTCGCGTCAGGGCGTACAGCGCGACCTGCTGCCGATCGTCGAGGGCTCGGCGGTCAACACCCGGCACGGCATCGTGCACACCGACCACATCCTCTTCGTCGCCGCGGGAGCGTTCCACTTCGCCAAGGTCAGCGACCTGATGCCCGAGCTCCAGGGCCGGTTCCCGATCCGCGTCGAGCTGCGGCCGTTGACAAAAGACGATTTCGTGCGCATCCTCACCGAGCCCAAGGGCGCGTTGACCGTGCAGCAGCAGGCGCTGCTCGGCGTCGAGGGGCTGGACGTCGTGTTCGAGCCCGACGGGATCGAGGCGATGGCCGAGCTCGCCGCGCAGGCCAACGCGACGCTTGAAAACATCGGCGCCCGCCGGCTGATGACGATCGTGGAGAAGGTGTTCGAGGAGGTCAACTTCGACGCGCCCGAACGTGCTGCAGAGGGCGACAAGACGTTCGCCGTGACCGCCGCGTTCGTACGCGAGCAGGTCGCGCCCGTCGTCGCGGACGCAGATCTTTCGAACTTTGTGCTCTAGCCACGCCGCGGTATCAAGCGTGCTTGGTTACGCCGCGTCCTGGTCTTCCGCAAGGACGTTCCACCGCCGGCTGCGCGTGATGATCTGCTTGATCTTGTCGCGCTGCTGGTCGGTGACACCGATGAACTCGAGCCCGAGGACCTTGCCGAGCCCTTTGACTTTTGCCCGACGTGCGATGCGTGCCGAGACGGTGACTTTGATGTCGTCGTACTTGATCCGTAGCACCAAGCCATCCTTCGATGATATAGGCCGCAGCCAGCGTTTCGAGACCATCGCCCCGCAGTGCGACAGGTCCAGGACCCGGCCGAGCGACGATCGCACGCCGACCATCGCGAACCGGCCGCCGCGCCGCTGCTCGTCAAGGACCTTGCCCTCGAGGTAGTCCTTGCTCAGCTTGTGGATGTTGTAGGACAGCATCTCGGTTTCTGTCGTCTGTCTCGGGATCGCGGGCAAACGCCGTGTGCCGATAATCCCAGGCAACACCTCGGCAGCCCCCGCGCATCCGGCGCGACCGGCTTAACCCCACCGCGACCCGCCAACGCGCCGACCCCGCCGGCTGCTACACTCCGGCCATGCTCGCACAGGCCCACAGCTTCGTCCTCCAGGGCATCGACGCCATCGCCTGCGAGGTCGAGGTCGATGTCGTCGCCGACGCGATGCCCAAGACCACGATCGTCGGGCTGCCCGACGCCGCGGTCAAAGAATCACTCGAACGCGTCCGCGCCGCGGTCACCAACACCGGCTACCCCTTCCCCTTCGCCCGCCTGCTCGTCTCGCTCGCGCCCGGCGACGTCCGCAAGGAAGGCCCGGTCTACGACCTGCCCATCGCTATCGGCGTCCTGCTCGCCGAGCACGTCATCGCAGGCGACAAGCATAAGCGCCTCATGTTCGCCGGCGAACTCGCGCTCGACGGACGCGTCCGCCCGGTGTCCGGCGTCATCAACCTCGCGCTGCTCTGCAAACAGCTCGGCATGAACGGCGTCGTCGTCCCACTCGACAACGCGCACGAGGCCGCCGCGGTCGACGGCATCGACGTCTACCCCGCCGATTCGCTCGCGTCGGTCGTCTCGTTCCTCAACGGGCAGCTCGAGATCGAGCCGATCGCGCCGGTGGACGTCGAAGAACAATTACAGACTGCGATGCCCGCCGCCGACTTCGCCGACATCCGCGGGCAGGAGGCGGTGAAGCGCGCGATGACCATCGCCGCCGCCGGCGGGCACAACATCGCCATGATCGGCCCGGCGGGGACGGGCAAAACCATGGCCGCCCGCGCGCTGCCCGGCATCCTCCCGCCGCTCTCGCGTGAAGAAGCGCTCGAGGTCACACGCATCTACTCCGCCGTCGGCCAGGTCCCCAAGGGACAGTCGCTCATCACCCAGCGCCCCGTCCGCACCCCCCACCACACCGCCTCGCCCCCCGCGATCATCGGCGGCGGCAGCGTCCCGCGCCCCGGCGAAGTGTCGCTTGCCCATCACGGCGTGTTGTTCTTAGACGAAGTGCCCGAGTTCCCGCGGCCTGTCTTAGAAACACTCCGTCAACCACTCGAAGACGGCCAGGTCACCATCGCCCGCGCCCACTCGTCGATCACCTTCCCCGCCCAGTTCATGCTCGTCTGCGCGATGAATCCGACGCCCAAGGGCGATAAGCCCGCAGACGCCTTCGGCCAGCGCGAGATGGACCGCTACCTCGCCAAGCTCTCGGGCCCGCTCATCGACCGCATCGACATCCACGTCGAAGTCCCCAAGGTCCCCTACCAACAACTCACCGGCCAACGCACCGGCTCAAGCTCCGCCGACCTGCGCAAGCTCGTCCTTGCCGCCCGCGATCGGCAGAGCCAGCGCAACGGCGGTCCTCTCAAACGCAACGGCCTGCTGAGTGGCCGCGAACTCGACAACCACGCAGCGCTCGACGACGCGGGCAAGGACGTCCTCAAACAAGCGATGACCGAGCTGGGTTTGTCTGCTCGCGCCTACGACAAGGTCCGACGCATCGCGCGAACCATCGCTGATCTGGATGAGAGTGATTCGGTGCAGCTCCCGCACGTCGCCGAGGCGATCAGCTACCGGCTGCTGGATCGGGAGCGGTGATGCTGCATAGCTCCGTGGCGGAAGCCCGGAGCCGCGATAACCGGGCTTGGGCAACGTGAAAGAGCGCATCGTTGCCGCCTGCTCCGGACTTCCGCCACAGAGCTATGAAACCGCAAGACCCAGATCCACATACAACGCCTCCAACACCGCATTAACACGTTGCTGGTGCTTCGCTTCGCCGGGCATACCGTTGAAGACGATCCCGACCGCGAGCTGGTGTTCCGGGTCGGCGAAGAAGATCGACGACTGCGCCCCTCCGTGGCCGAAGGTATCGCGCGACGCGTGCGGGCCGTAGCCGTACGGGACGCGATGCCAGGCGCCGCCCGGCGCGAGGTGGGCCGAGTTGATCGAGACGCCCAGCCCCCAATCGACGACGTGCTTGAAGGTCTGGTCGACCATGCCCGAGCGTTGGCGCGAGGTCATCATCGCCACGGTCTCGGGCTTAAGGATGCGCACGCCGTCACGCTCGCCGCCGCCGAGCAGCATCTCATAAAACCGCACTAATTCGCGGACGGGCCCCATCCCGTTGCCGCCCGGCCGTGGGCGCGTGTTCCATTCCATCGACACCTTGTTGTTCTCCGCGAACCGACCGGCGCTCGTGACCGGCATCGCCAAGATTCTCCCGCTTCGTTCATAGTCGTTGAACATTCTGGGGGGCATACCGACCCACGAATCGTTCATGCCCAAAGGCAGGAAGACCTCCTCGCGCACGTACCGATCGATCGTCCGCCCATCGACCAACCGGACCAGCTCGCCGAGGATGAACCAGGACGTCTGCGTGTGGTACCCGCCCTGCTCGCCGGCTTCCCACTCCGGCTCGCAATCACAGACCGCCGCGATGATCGTGCCCCAGTCGTCGCGCGGGAACTTGTAGTCGGCAGACCGTATCCCGCCGGTGTGCGTGAGCAGGTGCCGGACGGTAATCGCTTCTTTCCCATGCGCCGCGAACGTCGGCAAAAACGCCGCGACCGGATCGTCCAACTCGATCTCCCCGTGCTCGACGAGTTGCAAGACCGCGACCGCGGTGACCGGCTTGCCGCTACTCATCCAAAGCGCGATCGCGTCATGCGTGATCTCTGCCCCCGAAGCCACCCCCGAGCCCCGCGAAGGGGCGGATACAAACCCTATGGCAAGCTCTTCAAGAACCTCACCCCCCCGCGACACACAAACCTGCGCCCCGAGGTGCAGTTGATCATCGATGCCTTGCTGGATAAGCGATTGAACCGTTTCGAGCATGGGGTCATGTTAGAGGATTCGGTTTAGACAGGATGTCAGGATTGGCATGATCAACAGGCCAAGGCAACAACTTAAACAGATATTGTGTCGGGCAATCAATGGGTGGGCTCAACTCGGGTGGCCACCCGGCACGGGATCGTAGGGTGCGGTAGAGCGCAGCGAAACCCACCACGCCAGGAGTATTCGGCCAGAGCTCGCGGTGGGTATCGTTTCACTCCACCCACCCTACCGTCTAACTGCTTAAATCATCGTCAAAAGAAATATCTTCGCCGCACTCCCGGCAACGGGTCTGTTTGCTTAATCGCGTGCCGGTTAGGTCGTACCCGCACTTCGGGCAACAATTTGGGCTTGATCGAGACAGGTGCGCTTCAAGCATGTCTGGGAACAGTAAGCAGAGAAGAGAATAAACGCAGGTCCCGGCCATGCAGATGAATGAGCAGCCAAAGAGAACCCAGTAGTGAATCGATGGGTCGGCTTCGCCTTCGGGTGCGTCAATCGCGGTGAAGTACAACTGCTTGCACATGACATAGGCGGCCCACCCACACACACAGGCCGTCCAAGCGCAGGCAATACGTAATTGCCACATCTCTTTTCTATCTTGGCCCGACAATTGAAGATACGTCTTTCACGTTGTGTACAGCATGGCTTTCACCACAAATCTCACCACTCATCGCGATCAAGATTCTTGCGCCAAGCTTCCCAATACCCTTCCCACGCGTGCACACGGGTCAGGGTGTCCGGCAGGTCTTGAAACCACAGCCAGGTGCCCGGCCAGGTGGCGTATATGAGCATGCCAATGATCGTCAGTACCCAGCAGAAATAGTTGTGCCGGCGTCGCTTTAGTCCTATGGCGAACATTGCGGGAATCAAACCGATAAAAGGTGCAGACCAGATAAGCTGTTCCACGCGGTGAATAATGGGAGCTTCGGCATTCAGCCAATGAACCAAACTACGTGTTCCGAATACTTCCCTCACCCCATACCAATCCCAAGACAGATAGACCAACAGGCCAAGCATCAAGATCGCAGCATACGTTTCCCAACTCGGCCACCACGGCGCGAGCGGATGGTTTGAGTAGGTCTTCGGCTTGTTCGGATCAAAAGCCCTGCCGCATTCCGGGCACCGGTGCTCGGCGAGATGGTCAAGACAGTACCGGCACTTCAAGCAGTAGCGTGATGGCTCGGCCTGCTTCGCCATCCTGCCAATCCTGAAATCCTGTCAAAACCGAACCCGCTATGTCCCCACCTGCGCCAACGACACGAACCGCTCCTTGCTCACCGCGGCTTCGAATTCGTCCCAGAACTTGTTGACGATGGTCCGCACGGCCCAGTTGGCGCCGTCGGCGAGGCCGCAGATCGTCGTGCCGGGCATTGAGCCCATGCTGCTGGCGATCTCTAAGAGCAGGTCGAGGTCCTTGGTCGTGCCGTCGCCTTGTTCGATGCGGGACAGGATCTTGTAGAGCCAGTTGCCGCCTTCTCGGCAGGGGGTGCACTGGCCGCAGGACTCGTGGCTGTAGAACCGGGCGCAGTTGCGGGCCATGGCGACCATCGAGACGTCGTGGGGGATGATGGTCGGGCAGGCGGTGCCGAGCCCGAGGTTGTTGTGTTTCTTGCCGATGTCGAAGTCCATCTCGGCGTCGAACTCGTCGGTCGAGAGCACGCCCATGGAGATCCCGCCGTGGAACGCGGCCTTGAAGTTTTTGCCCGGGAGCATGCCTTGGCAGTAGTCTTCGACGAGGGTTTTGAGGGTGACGCCGAGGTGTTCTTCGTAGACGCCGGGGCGTTTGACGGGGCCGGAGACGCCGAAGAGCTTGGTGCCGAAGGACGCGGGGACGTTGGGTGGTGCGCCTTCGGGCCGGCCCTTGCCGTGGGACTTAAACCAGTCGGCGCCGTGGGTGAGGACGGGCGGGACGGTGGCGAGTGTCTCGACGTTGTTGATGATGGTCGGCCTGCCGAACGCGCCAGCGACGGCGGGGAACGGGGGCTTGATGCGGGGCCAGCCGCGCTTACCTTCGAGCGATTCGAGCAGCGCGGTTTCCTCGCCGCAGATGTACGCGCCGGCGCCGCGCTGGAGGTAGAGGTTCGGCCAGCGGTCGTTGACCTTGCCCATGCGCGCGTTTTCGCCGAAGACTTTGTTGTCGTAGGCCTCGGCGATGGCGCGCTCGAAGGTCTCGCGGTGGTGGTGGTACTCGCCGCGGATGTAGAAGTAGGCGGTGTCGAGCTGGCAGGCGCGCATGCAGATCGCGATGCCCTCGATGACCGAGTGCGGGTCGAACTCGATGAGGACCTGGTCCTTGAAGGTCGCGGGCTCGGACTCGTCGGCGTTGATCGCGAGGAAGCGCTGGCCTCCGTCCTGGGGCGGGAGGAAGCTCCACTTCATGCCGGCGGGGAAGCCCGCGCCGCCGCGGCCGCGCAGTTCGGCCTGCTTGACGACCTCGAGGATGTCCTTCGGCTCCATGCCGATGGCCTGGTCGAGCGCGGCGTAGCCCTGCTGCTTCACGTAGTCGTCGTACGACACGGTCTTGCGGTCGGCGAAGTCGCCCCAGGGCGGGGTGGGGATGCGGGGCAGCAGGATGGGTTGTTCTAGTGCCATGCGTTGTGCTCGCTTCATGGGCGGCGTATCACGTCGCGTGATCGAGGTGCTTGTGGTTCGCTCGGGACGCTTCGCGTCGCCCGCTAAACGCGTTTGGGTGTCATGGATCGTGTTTGTTTTGACCGTGTTGCTGCTTGAGCTTGCTCACGTCCGCGCCGGGCTTCATCTCGATCTCTTCGATCGTCGTTTTTCGGAGTGTGATGTTTTCATCGACCTGCTGTTCTTCGACTTGTTTCTTCACAACCTGCTTCTTGCCGCGCTCGGCGGCGTCTTGTTTGATGGGCTTCTTGACGTTGTGGACCGCCAACCCCAGGTTTCGGCACAGATGTTGGAACCAAGGCATGAATTAACCGCGGGGCTCGCAAGTGTCGCAAAGGTAATACCGATGCGTTTTGTTTGATGATCAGCTTTGCGGCCCTCTGCGTCCTTTGCGGTGAAAAAGTCTTACTTAGTCCAAGCCATCCAAAATCTGATCGACATTATCGACGGTCAGGTTCTCGTGGAGTTTGTGGTTGACCAGGGCGCAGGGCGCCCCGCCGCAGGCGCCGATACACTCGACGTTCATGAGGGTGAACTTGCCGTCGTCGGTGGTTTCGTGCGGGCCGACGCCGAGCTTGTCGCTGAGCTTGTCGACGAGTTTCTGGTGGCCCATGATCTCGCAGGAGACGGACTGGCAGACCCAGATGGTGTACTTGCCGCGGGGCTCCAGGAAGAACTCTTCGTAGAACGTCGCGGTGTCGTAGACGGTGGACGCGGGCAGGCCGAGGAACTCGGCGGCCTCTTCGATCGCCTGCGCGGGCAGCCAGTTGTGCAGGTCCTGGATCGCGTGGAGCAGCGGGATGGTGCACGCCTGCTTCTCGGGGTAGCGCGGGAACATGCGCTGTTCGAAGTCCTGCTTGATCTCGGCGGTGAGGTAGGGCTCGTCCCGCCTGTCGATCTGCATCGTGCCGGAGTTTTTCGTGATCCAAGCCATGGGGATAACTCTGTCGTCATTAGCCC
Organism: Smithsoniella earleae; assembly: GCA_032356285.1. Taxonomy (NCBI): domain Eukaryota; kingdom Viridiplantae; phylum Chlorophyta; class Ulvophyceae; genus Smithsoniella; species Smithsoniella earleae. The sequence goes on along the minus strand of JAULKQ010053268.1, from coordinate 15,192 downwards.
CCACCGCGAGGTGGGGGTTCGGATGTTAGAGGGCTTGAACCCCCACCTCGCGGTGGGGGTTATTTGTTGCTGCGTGTTTGGTGTTGATCGTTGGTTTGTGCATCTTGGTGCTATCGGGGCAGTTCGATTTTCTTCTTGTTCATAATACGCACGATGAGCATGATGCCGCCGCCGAAGGCGAACGCGAAGCCGAGCATGCCGACGGCCCACAGACCGGGGAAGACCTGCGCGAAGTGTAGCGCGATCAGGACGATCCCGATGAGGATCGAGCCGACCGGGCCGATGGGGTTGAGGAGTGACTTTTCCATGGGTTGCCCTACGCTGCGGTTCCTTCCGATGAAAAGCCGACTAATAGTGAACCGAACAAAGCCGCAATGAAGCTGGTGAATCCTCCCGCGATGATGTACTGCATATCTGGTGAGCCGCTCCTATCTAAGGCGCTTGTTGCCATCGCCACAATACTTCCGCCACCCCCGATTGCGGCAGCAGCGAGCAAAGCAAGACCAAAGAAAAAGAGGCCAGTACTCTTAATCCTCATCGATCCAACTCCGCGGCAATAATGTTGATCGACCCAAGAATCGCGACCGTGTCAGCGAGCAGGTGCCCTTCGAGCATCTTCGAGAACGTTGCGTAGTTGATGAAGCACGGCGGGCGGACCTTCACGCGCCAGGGTCTTGGCCCGCCGTCGGCGACGATGGTGTAACCCAGCTCGCCGTTGGGCGATTCGACGCAGGCGTAGACCTCGTTGATCGGCGCTTCCCAGCCGCGGTTGGTCATGACCAGCTCGAAGTGTTGGATGAGGCCTTCGATTGAGCCGTAGACAAGGTCCTTGCCGGGCTTGACGGCTTTGCCGTCCGCGTGGGTGTTCATCGGCCCGCCGGGGATGTCGTCGATGAGCTGGCGGATAATAGTGACGGACTGCTTGATCTCTTCGACGCGGACGAGGAAGCGGGCGAACACGTCGCCGGCCGTGGCGATGGGTACTTTGAAGTTGACTGCGCTGCTGCCCTGGCCGTCCCAGTTGTCCTCGAAGCAGAGGAACGGCTCATCCTTGCGGACGTCGCGTTTGACGCCGGACGCGCGGGCGAGCGGGCCGGTGAGCGACCAGGCGATGGCTTCGTCGCGGGACATGACGCCGACGCCCTCGGTGCGGTCGCGGAAGATGCGGTTGCGGTTGAGCAGCCCTTCGAGGTCGTCGAGGGCCGGCGGCATCTGCTCGTCGATGAAGTTCTTGACGAGTTTTTTGAACTGCTCCTCATCGGGCAGGTCCATCATCGTCCCGCCGACGCGGGTGTAGTCGGGGTGGAATCGCTGGCCGGAGACGTAGTCGATGATGTCGTAGATGCGTTCGCGTTCGTTGAAGCCGTAGAGGAAGCCGGTGAACGCGCCGAGGTCCAGCGCCGCGGCGCCGACGCACATCAGGTGGTTCTGGATCCGGCCGAGTTCGAAGAGGATCGTGCGGACGACCTTGCAGCGCGGGGTGATGTCGATGTCGAACAGCTTCTCGACCGCGTGGTGCCAGGCGATGTCGTTGCAGATCGGCGAGACGTAGTCCATCCGCGAGACGATCGTGACGTACTGGTTGTAGTCGAGGGCCTCGGCGAGCTTCTCGAAGCCCGAGTGCAGGTAGCCGATGTGCGGGACCGCGCGGGCGACGCGCTCGCCGTCGAGCTCCATGACGATGCGCAGGGTCGTGTGCGTCGCGGGGTGCTGGGGGCCGAAGTTCAGCGTCCACCGGTCGCCGGCGATGTCCTCACGCCCTTCGAGATAAGGCGTGGTCTCGACGTCGACATCGATGGGCTTGAGGTCGTAGGGCATGATGAGATTGTAGACCGATTGGGTGCGGTTTGCTGGTTCAAGTAGACGCGTGGCTGCGGGCCGCGGGTGACGCGCTCGTAAGTCGGCCGGAGTCTGCCGGCGGCCCGTAGGCCCGCGGCGATTGAATACCATGTCCGCAGTGCACGACGATCCGGATCAATTCGCTTTTCGCGCCGCGGCGCTCGCGCAATCGCTCGCCCATGAGCAGGGCTTTGCGCTGTGCGGGATCGCTTCGGCCGAGCCGAGCGCCTACGCGGGCGAGCTGCATCGCTGGCTCGCGGCGGGCAAGCACGGCGAGATGCACTACCTCGCCGAGCACGCCGAGGTCCGCACCGACCCGGGCAAGCTGGTCGCGGGCGCGGCGAGCGTGGTCGTGGTCGCCGACGCGACGTTTGCCGGCCCGGCCCCCGGTGTATCAGGCAGCCCCGCCGAGCAACCCGCCGGCCGCATCGCCAAGTACGCCTGGGGCGATGACTACCACAAGGTGTTGAAGAAGCGGCTGCACGCGGTCTGCAACGCGCTCGAGGCCGAGCACCCCAACCATGTCTACCGCGCAACGACCGACACCGCGCCGATCTTCGAGCGTGAGCTCGCGACGCGTGCCGGGCTCGGCTGGACGGGCAAGCACACGCTGATGATTCATCCGCGCCTGGGCTCTTACTTCCTGTTGGGCACGGTCGTCACGACGCTGCCGATGCAGACCAGTGAGCTCGCCGGGTTCCCCGAGCCGCTCGCGCCGCCGACTGATCATTGCGGCGGGTGCACGCGCTGCATCGACGCCTGCCCGACCGACGCGATCGCGGCCGAGGGCTACCGCGTCGACGCCCGGCGGTGCATCAGCTACCTCACGCTCGAGCACCGCTCGGCGATCGATGAGCGGTACTTCGAACCGATCGGCGACTGGCTGGCGGGATGCGATATCTGCCAGGACGTCTGCCCGCACAACCGCCGACGCAGCGACGCGTGCCGGGCCGGCAACGACCCGCTCGGGGTCCACCCGCGTTACACCCGGCACGGCGTCACGCATGCGTTCAACCTGCTCGACGTGCTGGGTTGGTCCGCAGACGACCGGCAACGGGCGTTCACCGGTTCGGCGCTCAAGCGGGTGAAGCTCGACATGGTGCGGCGCAACGCGCTGATCACCGCGGGCAACGCGCTGGCGAAACGCGACAACCCCGCGCTCTTCGAGCGGGTCCGGGCGCTCGCCGCCGATAACCAGCCGTCGATCGTCCGCGACACGGCGCAAACCGTGCTGCGACGATTGGCAGACGCCGGCCATTGTGCCGATACACAACGAGACGAACCCGAACGACCCCAGGACAACACGTGACCCAGCAACCCGACGAACCGACGACCTGGCGGATGGACCCCCACGGCAAGCCCGCGCCCAAAATGAAGAGCGTGGGCTACGACATGGGGCTCGTCGGCAACGGCCGGACCTGCGCGCTCATCGACCACGACGGCTCGGTCGTCTTCATGTGCATGCCCGACTTCGACTCGGGCGCGGTCTTCTGCGACCTCTTATCCAAAGACAACGGCGGCAAGTTCGGCATCGCCATCGACAACGGCAAGGTCATCTGGCAACGCTACGAGCACGCGACCAACGTGCTGGTCACCCGATACGAGTCCGACGCCGGCGGGTTCGAGGTCATCGACTTCATGCCCCGCTACCGGCTGAACGGGCAGGACAGCGAGCCGTGCAACCCCGCCGACTTCGTCCGCGTCATCCGGCGCATCTGGGGCGCGCCGCGTTTCCGGGTCCACTACGACCCGCGCCTCGAGTTCGCCAAGCACGAGACGACCAGCCACGTCATCGGGCCCGGCCGGATCAAGTCCACCGTCGAGCACCGCTTCGACCACTCCGAAGTCTACGAGTCGGTCTACCTGCACACGGACCTGGACCCCCACGCCGTACTCAGCGGGCACACGATGGCCCTGGAGGACGAGCGCTTCCTGCTGCTGAGCTACAACGACAAGCTGCGCGAGCCGACGCACGAACTGATCCAGCTCATGCTGACCAAGACGCGGGCGTACTGGTTCAACTGGGCGCTGCACACGACCCGCCCGCCACGCTACGAGCAGACGGTCGTCCGCTCCGCGCTCGCGCTGAAGCTGATGCAATTTGGCCCGACGGGCGCGCTCGTCGCCGCGCCGACCACGTCGCTGCCCGAGTCCATCGGCGAGGTGCGCAACTGGGACTACCGCTTCTGCTGGATCCGCGACGCGTCGATGACCGTGTCCGTCCTCCGCCGCATCGGTCACGCCGACATGGCCCACCGCTTCGTCGACTGGGTCATGGACACCGTGCCGACCAAGGACGACGAGTTGCAGATCATGTATGGCATCCGCGGCGAGAAAACCCTCACCGAACACACGCTCGACCACCTCGACGGCTACATGGGCAGTAAGCCTGTGCGCACCGGCAACGCCGCGTACCACCAGAAGCAGCACGACATCTACGGCGCGGTGATGGACGTCATCTGGCAGACCCTGCCCCACTTCGCCCGCCGATTTGACGAGGTCGAGGAGGTCTGGACGATCGTCCGCTCGATCGCCCGCGCGGTCGAACGGCAGTGGAAAGACCCCGACCGTGGCATCTGGGAGATCCGCGGCGAGAAGCGGCACTTTGTGTTCTCAAAAGTGTTGTGCTGGGTCGCGGTCGACCGGGCGGTGAAGATCGCGGTCGCGCTGGGCCGGCACGACTGGGCCGAGCAGCACCGCCAACTCGCCGACGAGATGAAGCAGGCCATCGAGACCGAGGGCTGGAACGACAAGGTCGGCGCCTACACCCAGTCCTACGGCAGCGAGCACATGGACGCGTCCAACCTGCTCATGCTCGACTACGGCTTCTGCGAGCCCGACTGCCCCAAGTTCAAGGCCACCGTCGACAAGACCCTCGAAGAGCTCGGCCGTGACGGCCTGCTCTACCGCTACAAAGCGCTCGACGACTTCGGCGAAACCAACAGCGCCTTCACGATCTGCGCGTTTTGGATGGCCAAGGCCCTGGTCCGCATCGGCCGGGTTAAGGAAGGCCAGAAACTCTTCGAAGACCTGCTGGACTGCACCAACCACCTCGGGCTCATGGCGGAGGACCTGACGTTTGAAGACCGAAGGCAGCTCGGCAACTTCCCGCAGGCGTACTCGCACTTGGCGATGATCGACACCGCGCTGGCGATCAACGCGGCGCTGGGGTGGACCGAGCCGATGGATTTGTCGGAGACCGCCGCGTATTAAATCAGTGTTCCGGCGTTCTGTGGCACCCTGCAGATATTGTCAGTCTGTCTGAAAGAGATCAAGGAACTCTTGATCCATATATAGCGTAGCAAGGTTAAAATCCCAATCTTTGACATGAAGATATGCGCCTTCATCTACTTCGACCAGCACATTGAAATATGTGTCTATCTGTGGCCTTGTCATGACGAAAACGTGATACTGCTCCAAAATGAACTCGCCTAATATCTTCGCTTCTGCGACTTCCTTCTGAACTGCCGTAGCGACTTTCTCAGAATACGCGTCCCAGCCACCTGAAGAGGCGGCAAGCTCCTCATATTCCGTCATTGCTTTAGCGGGGTTGTCAAAGAGCAGTGACATGCCCTCGAAATCTATCCGATTTGAAATTTGGCTTCCTAACTTCCATGTTTGCACCTGTACAGCTAATGCCGTTTCTTCAGAAACATCAGTACTTATGGCGATTTTGATTGGCAATGGCTCGTTGTAAACACGCACCTTGATTTGATGCAACTTATGTTCGATTTGGAGTTCATGTGTTGTCCATGCTTGATCGGCAGCCGACGTGTCAAGCGACTGATTGGAATTGTCACAAGACAATATGGTTAAGACGCAGCAAACAATAGCTATAGTTCGCTTTGCTACTGCCATCTGTCTTAAAATTAACAGTGCCATTATTCATTAATCCTGACGCTTTACGATCTAATCGTCCTTATGCGGCGGCACCCCCACGATGCTGAAGCCCGCGTCGACGTGGATGGTTTCGCCGGTCACGCCGCTGGACAGATCGCTGAGCAGGTAGACCGCGGTGTCGCCGACTTCTTCGCCGGTGTTGCAGCGTTTCATCGATGAAGCCCATTCCTGGTAGGCGATCATCTTGTCCATGCCGCCGACGCCGGCGCCGGCCAGCGTCTTGAACGGGCCTGCACTGATGCAGTTGACGCGGACGTTGCGCTCGGGCTGGCCCAACTCGTATGCGAGGTAGCGTGTGGTGTGTTCGAGGCAGGCCTTAGCGACGCCCATGATGTTGTAGCCGGGCGTGACTTTTTCGCCGCCGTAGTAGGACATGTTGATGAGTGCCCCGCCGGGCTTGGACTTGTTCGTGTCGGTCTTCTGCATCAGCGGTAGCGCGGCGCGGGCCATGGCGACGAGGGTGTACGCCGAGGTGTCGATCGCGCCGGTGTACACGTCGCGCGGGGTCTGGTGGAACATGTCCGGGCGCAGGTAGTCCTTGTCGGCGAACGCGATGGAGTGGACGACGAAGTCGAGCGTGCCGTGGTCGGCTTCCCACTTGTCGAAGACGGCCTGGATGGAGGCGTCGTCGTTCGCGTCGCAGGGCGCGAGCCAAGGCGTTTCAATGCCGAGTTTCTGCACGGCCTTGCCGACGCGGTGCTCCATCTTGCCGATGGGCAGGAAGGTGAAGCCGACCTCGGCGCCCTGCTGGATGAGCGACTGCGCGATGAAGTAGGCGTAGCTGCGTTCGTTGGCGACGCCGAAGACGATGCCCTTCTTGCCGGTCATCAGGCCCATGTCGTTTCCTCTTGCGTGGTGGTTTGAAGCGGGACAGTCTAACGCGATCCCGGAGCGACCGCGATCGACATGACCACGTGCGGGCCGATGCCGGGGATGTCAAAGTGTTCGCCTTGGGGGTGGAAGCCGACGCGTTGGTAGAAGCCCTCGGCGGCGAGCCGGGCGTTGCACCACAGGCGTTCTGCGTGTTGGGCGTGGGTGTGGGCGAGCGCGTGGCGGACGAGCAGTCGCCCGACGCCGTAGCCGCGGTAGCCGGGGTCGACGGCCATGCCGCGGAGCCGCCAGTCGCCGCGCATTGGTTGGCCGGGCATGGGCTCGGGGGCGAGGGTGACGACGCCGACTGGCTCACCCCACTTGCTCGCGAGGTTGGCGTCGAAGGCGGCGAGGTGGACGGTGGAGTCGGCGTCGTCGAAGTCGAAGCGCGCCTCGGCGTAAGGCCGGCCCGGGCGGAGCACGGCGTGACGCAGCGCGAGCGTGACGGTCGCGGGGACACGGCGGACGGTGATCGAGTCGGTCTGGTCGGCTTTCATGGCATCGGGCCTGAGCCGGGCGGGCAGCGGCGCGAACGCTTGCGGGCGTGGCGTCGTAGCGATTCTACGGCTATCATGCCCGGCCGGGCCGTGCGTGCTGAATCGGATCAGGCCCGCTTGTTCTACCATCCATCCGCTCCGTCTCCGATCTGACATGAGCCAGGACCAACAGACCTACACCCGTGCCACCACCGCCGCGCTGATCGGCCTGGCGACTCAGCTTGTCCTGACTGTGCTGGTGCTGGTGCTCGGCCTGTACGCGGGGGCCAAGGCGCTGATCGCCGCGGCGCTGTTCTTCTTCCCCGGCATCCTGATCTGGCTGCTGCTGTGGGTGGTCTACAAGCAGCACCGCCTGGAGCGGGACGAGGCGTTGGAGGCGGCGCGGCTCGCGGACGCCGACGCACGATCCGCGGCGCTGTTCGACGAGGCCGGGGCCCAGCTCGCGCAGGCCAAGCGTCGGCTGGAGAACCTGTACAAGTGGGCGATGCCCATCGTCAGCGGCGTCGCGGCGGTGTACCTGCTGGGCGTCGGCGCCCTGCTGCTCTATCTGAATCAGCGGGCGCTGGAAGACGGCTCGCTGGAAGCCGCGCCGATCAACCCCGAGGTCAACACCAGTCTGGTCGGGCTGCTGCTGCTGCTGGGCTGGCTGGGCGGGTTCCTGGTCGCGCGGTACGTGGCCGGCATGACCCGCGTCGACGCGTGGCAGGCGCTGCGTGGCGGGGCGAGCACGCTGATCGGGAACGTGTTCCTCGGCCTGCTGCCGCTGCTGCTGGCGACCGCTTTCTTGTTCTTCGGCAACGTCTGGCTGTTCGTGTATCTCTCGCTCGCCCTGCCGGTCGTTATGATCCTGCTGGGCGTTGAGATCGTGCTGGGCTTTGTCCTGGGGCTGTACCGCCCGCGCAAGCCCGGCGAGTTTGTCCGGCCCGCTTTTGATTCACGCCTGCTGGGCTGGCTGACCCGGCCCGAGTCGATCGGCAAGATCTTCTCGGAGACGATCAACTACCAGTTCGGCTTTGAGATCTCCAAGAGCTGGTTCATGCGCCTGCTGGGCAAGGCGCTGCTGCCGCTCGCCGGGGTGTGTGTCGCGGTGGTGATCGGGATGAGCTGTGTCGTGATCGTCGAGCCGCACCAGCAGGCGGTCGTGACGCAGAACGGCGCGTTCGTCCGCATCGCCGACCCGGGGCTGAGCTTCAAGGCGCCCTGGCCGTTCGGCAAGGCGCAGAAGTACGACGTGGACCGGGTGCACTCGCTTCGGCTGGGCTCGCGTGCCCACATCGATGACGAGCACAAGATCGATGGGCCGATCCTCTGGACCAACCAGCACGTTGAGGAGGGGGCGACCGAGCAACTGCTGATCACCGCCCCGCCGCCGGGCGCGGGCACGACCGGGGAGCAAGACTCGGTGCTCGGGGAGATGATCGGTGCGGACGTTGATGTCAAGTACCGCATCGTCGACCTCCGCCGGTACGCGGGGATCGACGACCCCATCGCCGGCACAAGCAACCCCGAGCAGCTCCTCGAGACGATCGCGCAGCACGAGGTGACCCGCTACTTCGCGACGCGCGACACGGACATGCTGCTGTCCACCGGGCGCGACACCGCGGGCGAGACGATCCGCCAAGCCATCCAGCAGGGGCTCGATCGGTACGCCGTCGGGCTCGAGGTCGTTTTCGTGTCGGTCTCCGGGGTCCACCCGCCTCAGGAGGTCGCCGCGGATTATCACGCCCGGATTAACGCGCTCCAGGAATCGCAGACCGCACGGGAAAAGGCGCTGCAGGAAGAAGACGTCATCCTCGCGACGGTCGCCGGCGACAGCACCCGGGCCCGCCGGCTCAGCGGGCTGATCGACGAGTACGACCGGCTGGACACGGCCATCAAGCAGCTCGACCCCGCGTCCGACGAGGCGCAGCAGATGCAACGCGAATTGGACCGCCGGTTCGCCGCGATCGAACTGCTCATGGTCGAGGGCGGCGGCGAGGTCGGCGAGCGGCTGGCCCAGGCCCGCGCGACCCGCTGGTCCTCCTCGCTCGAGGCCCAGGCCCGTGCGCTGCGGCTCGAGGCCGAGCTGCGGGCTTACAGCAGCGCCCCGCGCTACTACCCCGTCAGCCGGTACCTCGACGTGCTGGTCGAGGCGATGAAGGACCGGCCCAAGACCGTGCTCGGCCCGTCCCCCGACGCCGACCCGCCCGAGGTCGTCCTCGACCTGCCGCTGGGCGCGCTGCCCGGCATCAACATGCCCTGACCCCGACCGCCACGCGAACGCCTTGTTCGCCACCTTGTTTCGAGGCCCGACGCTATGAGACGCCTGTCCACCGCCATCCTTGCCATCGGCATCGCGCTCGTGTTCGTGCTCTACATGATCTCGTACACGGTCGGCTACAACCAGATCGCGATCATCACCACCTTCGACAAAGCCACCGCCCCGGACCCCGAGAAGCTCGCGGCGGGCGAGGACACCGGCAGCGTCATGCAGCAGCCGGGGCTCAAGTGGAAGCTGCCCTGGCCGATCCAGCGCGTGAAGACCTACCCGACCCAGCTCCAGGTCCTCGAAGACACGCCCGAACAGCTCCAGCTCCGCGACGGCAACACGATCATCATTAACATGACCCTGACCTGGCGGATCGACGACCCGCTGGCGTTCTTCAAGTCCCTGGGCACGCTCGACGAGGCGAACGACAAGCTGCTCGCGCAGATGCGCGACCTCCGCTCGGTCATCGCGACCAACTACAGCTTCGATGATCTGGTGAACCAGGACCCCGACGCGGTCAAGCTCGAAGAGCTGGAAAAGACCGTCGCGGACCGGCTTGCCGGCCAGCTCCAGAACATCCAACCCTCGTACGGCATCGAGGTCGCCGAGGTCACGATCGGCAAGATGCTCTACACCGAGTCGACCGCGGGCAGCGTGAACCAGCGGATGACCGCGGCGCAGGAACGCAAGGCCCAGGACATCCGCTCGCAGGGCGACTCGCAGGCCAAGGCGATCGTCTCGGAGGCCAACTCGATCAGCGAGCAGATCCGCAAGTTCGCCGACATCGTCGCGACGCAGATCGAGATCGTCGGCATCAACGAGTCCAACGCCTACCTGCAGCGCTACTCCGACGCGGGCGCGAATGAAGACCTGGCGATCTACCTCCGCCAGCTCGAAGCGATCCAGCAGATCCTGGCCAACCGCACGACGTTCGTGCTCGACGCCCGGACCTTCTCGCCGCTGGACGTGCTTATCTACGGCCACGGCGGCGAGGGCAACCTCTCGCGTTTGTTCGCCGAGCCAGACAACGACGCGGGTGAAACGGCCGCCCCGCTCGCGCCCGAGCTGGAGGCCGAGGCGCTGCGGCGGCGCGTGGTCGAGCTCGAGGCCCACATCGCCAAGCTCATCGATCAGCTCGACCGGCTGGAGCAACGCCCGACGCCGACGCGCGAGGCGGCTGAACTGCCGCGGACCCTGCCGACGAGTGCGACCCCGGAGGACCGGCCGTGACGCAGTTGCCGACCGACCCCAACCCGGCGCCGACCCCGCCCAACGCCGAGCCCGGCCTGGACGCGGCCCAGCAGTCGCTGTCCGATGCCTTGCGCGTCAGCTTCGGCGTGCTCAAGGTGCTGATGGTCGTGCTGGTCATCGTCTACGTCTTCTCCGGCGTCTTCAGTGTCGACGAGCAGAACACCGCCGTCCGCTACCGCTTCGGCGAAAGGATCGGGACCTACGGCCCGGGCTGGCACTTCGGCCTGCCCTTCCCGATCGAGACCGTCGTCATGGTCCCGCGCAACGAGCAGCGGCTGCGCCTCAACGAGTCGTTCTGGTACGACAACCCCGACGACAGGAACCCCGAGGACCTGGCCTTCGAGACCCTGGACCCGCTCAAGGACAGCTTCCTGATCACCGGCGACACGAACGTGATCCACGTGCAGTTCGAGATCGCCTACATCATCCAGGAGAAGGACGTCGAGCGGTACATCCGCAACGTCGGCGACCTGGGCCGGGCCGACGACCTGGTCCGCACCGCGGGCGAGCGGGGCATGATCCACGCGATCGCGTCGACGACGGTCGACGACATCGTCACGCGCAGCGACTACCCGATCCAGGAGATCAAACGCCGGGCGCAGCAGGTGCTCGACGACCTGGACACCGGGATCCAGATCCAGCAGGTGCTGATCGACCTCAAGAACCAGTCGATGCCCAACCAGGTCCGCGAGGCGTACACGAACGTGACCCAGGCCCAGGCCGACAAGGTCAAGGCGATCCAGGAGGCCCGGCGGACCTACGACGAGACGCTGGGCGGCGCGACCGGCGGGACGCACGACCAACTCATGACGATGGTCCGGGCGTACGAGGCGGCGCTGGGTGTCGAGGACGACGCGCTGGCCGAGCTGCTACGCGCCGAGCTGGACCGATCGATCCGCGACCTGCGGCTGCCCGACGAGGCGATGCTGGGCACGATCGACGGCTACCTGTCGGCGATCACCGACGCGGCGGGGCGCGACGATGCGCAGGCCGACGCGCTCGCCGAGCAGGCCGCCGAGGCGGTCAAGTCGGCGTTGGCCGTGCCGGCCGCGGACCGCAGTTTCGGCCCGGCGATCAGCGGCGAGGTGTCCGCGACGATCAGTGCCGCGAAGGCCAACCGCTCGCGGATCGCGACGCAGGCCGAGCTGGACTACGAGCGCTACGCCTCGGCCCTGGCCGCCTACCGCGCGACCCCGCGCGTGCTCGCCAACGACCGGCTCCAGGCGGCGCGCGAGGCCGTGCTGACCGGCCTGGTCCAGACCAACATCGGCCAGTTCACGCGCATCGAGACGACCGGCGACCCGGAGGTGCAGGAGGAGATCGCCGAGGACGCGCTCCAGCGCCGCCGGGACGAGGCCGCCCGTCAGCGTGCCGAGCAAGGCCAGTAAGACTGATCCCGTTTTTAGCTTGCGTCTTTTTGACAGACCACGAAGCGTAAGCGAGTGCCACAAATTGCCTACGATTTGAGGCACTCGCTTACGCTTCGTGCTCTGATAAGACGTGCGTAAGTTCAAAACGGGATGCGTATAATCTCGGGGCTCAGCCGGCCAGCCAGGCCGCGACTTGCGGGGCGAAGTACGTGAGCACCATGTCCGCCCCCGCCCGGCGGATGCCGATCAGCGACTCCATCACCAGCGCCCGCTCGTCCATGCCCGACGCCGCGGCGGCTTTGAGCATCGCGTATTCGCCCGACACCTGGTACGCCGCGATCGGCAGGTCCGTCGCGTCGCGCAGCCGATGGATCACGTCCAGGTAGGGCCCGGCTGGCTTGACCATCACGATGTCCGCGCCCTCGTCGGCATCGAGGTCCAGCTCGCGCAGCGCCTCGCGCGCGTTCGCCGGGTCCATCTGGTAGGTGGACTTGTTATCGGGGATCGGCTTGCTGCCGGATGGCCGTGGCGCCGAATCGAGCGCGCCGCGGAAGGGCCCATAGAACGCCGAGGCGTACTTGGCGGTGTAGCTCATGATCGAGGTGCTGGTGTGCCCGGCGTCGTCGAGTGCCGAGCGGATCGCGCCCACGCGCCCGTCCATCATGTCGCTGGGCGCGACGATGTCCGCCCCCGCCTCGGCGTGGCTGAGCGCCTGCCTGCACAGCACCGCGATCGTCTCGTCGTTGAGCACCTCGCCCGTTACGGCCACGATGCCGTCGTGCCCGTCGCTGCTGTAGGGGTCGAGCGCGACATCGGTGATCACACAGACGCCGGGCACGGCCTGTTTCACCGCGCGGACCGCGCGTTGAGCCAGCCCGACCGGGTCGAAGGCGTGCTCGCCGGTCTCGGTCTTCTGCTCGTCGGGGACCTTGGGGAACAGCACGACCGCATGGATGCCCAGCTTGGATGCCCGCTCGACCTCCACGCACAGATCGTCCAGCGACCAGCGGTTCTGGCCGGGCATCGATTGGATCGGCTCGGTCGGGCCGTCCTGCACGAACAGCGGGTAGATCAGGTGCGCCGCGTCGAGCGTGGTCTCGCGCACGAGCCCGCGGATCGCGGGCGTCCGGCGGTTGCGACGCGGGCGGTCGGGCAGGTCGAGGGGGTCGTGGTGCGCTGCTGCCATGGCGTTCTACTGCTTGCCGTAGACCTCGTCCGGATCAAACGCTTTATCCAAAACGACCTGTAGCTTCACGGGCTCGTTGGATTCGCCCACGCCCGTGGGGATCGCGCGGTAGAAGCAGTTGGGGTAGCCGACGTGGCAGGAGGCCTGCGCCCCGCCGCTGGTGGCCTCGCCGATGGTGACTTTCGCAACGACGGCGGACTGGTCGCAGTTGGTCGTGAGCTGGACTAGTTTTTGGGTCATGCCCGAGGACTCGCCCTTGAACCAGAGCTTGCCGCGTGAGCGCGACCAGAAGTAGACGTAGCCGGTCTCGATGGTTTTGCTGAGCGCGACGTCGTTCATGTAGCCGAGCATGAGCACCTCGCCGGTCTCGGCGTGGGTCGAGACGCAGGGGATCAGCCCGTGCTCGTTGAACCGTGGGCAGAAGCCCTCGCCTTCTTCGAGGTCGAGCTTGTCGTCGGGTCGGGGTGCGAAGTAGCGGGTGGGGTCGGTCATCGCTTGGCTCGTCGTTCGTGAGTCGGGGCGCATGTTAATTCGGGCCCTGCGCCGCGTCGAGTGTCAAGCGTGGTCCGCGTGGGGATGTTGGAGATTCGGGCGTGGCGTGGCCGAGCTGGGGGTTGCTGACCGGCTTAGTCCAGCTCTTTGATCCGCAGGTTGCGCCAGCGCATGGTGCCGGCCCTGCCGCTGTGGACCTGCAGGGCGATGAAGCCCTCGGTCAGCGCTTCGTCGGCCTCGTCGACGTAGTCGGTGATGGCGACGCCGTTGAGCCAGGTCCGAAGCCGGTTGCCCTCACAGCGGATGACGACCTGGTTCCAGCCGTCGAGGTCGATGGCCTGCCGCTTCTCGGCGTCGTCTTCGCCGGCGAGGTTCTGCAGCCAGCCGCGCCGCCTCTCTTCGAACAGGCCGCCGGACCACGCGCGTGGGCTGGGGTCGAGTTCGAACTGGTAGCCGTAGACGCGGCCGGCGTGCTTCTCGTGGTCGCCGGGGTACTCGGCGGAGCGGTACTGGATGCCGGAGTTGCTCTTCTGGTCCCACTTGAACTCGCAGCGGAACTCGAAGTCGGTGTACAGCCGGTCGGTGCGCAGGAAGGTGTTGAGCTCGGTGTTGTCGCAGACGCCGACGATCTCGCCGTTGTCGATGTGGTACTCGGCGTCGCCGCCGACCTTCCGCCAGCCATCAAACGTTTCGCCGTCGAACAGCGCGACAAAGCCCGCCTCGGGGTCGTCATGGTCCTGGTGGGCGTAGGTGGTGTTGCAGGCGGTCGCGGTCAGGAGCGTGATCAGGGCCGCCAGGCACGGGATACAGGTCGCACGGTTCATCGTTGGTCACCTCGTTTGGGGAGCAACTACCTTACCGTCAAGCGTGGTTCGGTGGTATCAGGATTCACGGCCGGGGCTGTCAGCCGCGGTGTTGGGTCCTTGCAGCGCGTGGGTTTATTCCGCCTTGATGCGCAGGTCGCGCCAGCGCATCTGCCCCTTGCCGCCGGAGTGGACCTGGAGCGCGAAGAAGCCCTCGGACAGTGCCCAGTTCGGGTCGGCGTCGACGTGGTCGATGATCGAGACGCCGTTGAGCCAGGTGCGGATGCGGTTGCCCTCGCACTGGATCACGATGTCGTTCCAGCCGTCGAGGTTGATCGCGGCGCGGCGCTCGGCGTTGTCCTCGCCCTCGAGGTTGATCAGCCACTTGCGTCGGCCTTCTTCGTAGAGCCCGCCGGACCACGCGCGGTCGGTGGGGTCGAGTTCGAACTGGTAGCCGTAGACTCGGCCGGGGTCGACCTCGTCGGTCATGGGGCGCTGGTGCGAGCGGTACTGGATGCCGGAGTTGCTGGGGCGGTCCCACTTGAATTGAGCGCGGAACTCGAAGTCGGTGTAGGTCTGTTCGGTGCGGAGGAAGGAGTTCTTCCTGGTGTTGTCGCAGACGCCGACGATCGTGCCGTTGTCAACGTGGAATGCCGCGTCCCCGCCGACCGCGCGCCAGCCGGTGAGCGTGACGCCGTCGAACAGCGGGGTGAACGCGGCCTCGGGCGTATCGGGG